>QLOH01001019.1:0-202403 GCA_026901365.1 Sesbania bispinosa
TGGTCCTCCTACCCTCTCTCTCCCCTCTCTCCTCCCTCTCTGTCCCCCCTCTTTCTCTCCTCTCTCTCCTCTCTCGCTCTCTCTTCCTTCACCCCCTCTTTCTCTTTTTCTCTCTCTCTTCTCTCCTCACCCCTCTCTTCTCCTTTCTCTCTCTCTCTCTCTCTCTCTCTCTCCCCTCTCTCCCTCACTGCTCTCTGCTCCCCCATCTTTTTCTCCCCCCTCTCTCTCCTGATCTCTCTTTCCTCCTCCTTTCTCTCTCTCTCGTCTCTCCTCTCCTCACTCTCTCTTTCCTTTCTCTCCTTTCTCTCTCGCTCTCTCTCTCTCTCTCTCTCTCCCTCTCTCTCTCCTCTCCTCTCTCTCACCTCTCTCCTCTCACTCCCTCCCTCTCCCTCCCTCCGCCCTCTCTCCTCCTTTCTCTCTCTCTCTCTCTCCTCTCTCCCCCCTCTCTCCTCTCTCCTCTCTCCCTCTCTCCTCCTCTCTCCTCCCTCTCCTCTTCCCCTCTCTCTCCCCCTCTCTCTCCTTTCTCTCTCTCCTCTCTCTCTCTCTCCTTTCTCTCTCTCTCCTCACTCTCCTTCTCTCCACTCCTCGCTCTCTCTCCCCCTCTCTCTCCTCACTCTCTCTCTCCTCTCTCTCTCTCAACAACTGAAAAATGAATAGAATAAGGAAAGAAACCTCTCCTCCAAAGCGCCAATACTTGTGCCCATAATCTCCTATACTGGGTATAGGAGCTTATCACTGTCATCATCACACCACTGAAAATGAATGTTCAGAATGCATTTACCTTGTATAGCATGGTTAGCTTGCGAGTTGATGCATCAATATGTGCACTGACATGATAATTTGCCACACCAACAATTTGCTTATGTGGATCATTGCTTACATTTTCAAGGTCTAATGTAGTCAGTTCATGAAAGTGGGATGTAAACAAAGTAGGTGCTTTGATCACTTCAACAATGTGCTCACAAATGGCCCAAGCTAGACCTGCATATCACAAACAAACTTGTTATAAACTTATGATGTGCAGATATGTTTGTTATAAACTTATGATGTACAACATGGGCTTTTCTTTCATGCTTGCAGCTATACAGCTAGTGAAGTAGATGGTGGTTCTGATAAGACTCCAGAACATCAAGCCCTTCTCGTGGAATCCAAGAGGTGATTTCTCATAAAATCATTGATAATAACATGGTTTGATGATTAATTTTCTTGAGATTATTGCATTGTTTCTGATATGAGATTATACTCCCATATTAAATTTCGGTATATAGCATGGATATAATACATAGTGTGACAAACTGCACTTTGAAATGTAATTTTAGGTCAAATATCAGTTACAGTGGAGTATCAAAGTTAGTTAGAGTAATTAATTAGTTCTTAAAGAGGTTGGAAGAACAAGGGGTTGTTTAGCTTAAATAAGTGTAAGGATAGAAGAGAAAGGCATTCAGATTTGTTAGTTTTGGGAAAACAGAGCAGTGGCTCGGTTGTAAAGTGCGCTTTGGAGGAGAGGTTTCTTTCCATATTCTATTCATTTTTCAGTTGTTGAGAGAGAGGAGAGAGAGTGAGTGAGGAGAGAGATAAAGGAGAGAGAGGGGAGAGAGAGGAGCGCGAGAGAGATAGAGAGGGGGGCGATGAGATAAGCGGGAGAGAGAAATGGATAGAGAGGGGAGGGGAGAAAGAGATAGAGGGGAAGAGATCTCTCTCCTCTTTTTTCCCCCTCTCTTTCTCTCTCTCTCCCTTCTCTCTCTTTTCTCTCTCCGATTTTCGGTTAGACCAATTTATGGGTTTCCAATCTTTTGGCTGACTGCACCAATTTGATGAGTTTCCAATATTTTGGGCTGACTGGGCAGGGACCAAAATGAAGACTTTCAGTCTTTTTGCCACATCAGCAAGTCTGTCAACTTTAACAGACTTTGACTAACAGAAGTGTGAAGTCTATAAATCTGTTTAAGTAATTAAACATGATTATATGACATAACATCCTTTAGTTTTAATGATTAACAAATAAGATTATATAAAGAACAAATAAGATTATATAAGATTATATAAAGAACAAATAAGATTATATATAAATAAGATTATATAAAGAACCAATTAGATTATATAAACAGGTTCTACTAAGAAATGTATTGGTTTGTTAATTGGGTTTCAGGATGGAATACTCTTTAGAAGAAGAAGAAGATTTTGTGAACAGAATCAGAATCAGAAGATCAGAATCAGAAGAACAAGAGTGCAGAATCTGAAGAAGATTAATCCTTAACAGAGTTGAAGCAACTGAAGAATAGAGTGAAGACTTGAAGACTATCTGAAGAATTGAAGACTAGAAGACTATCTGAAGAATTAAAGACTAAGAAGACTATCTGAAGAACTGAAGAAAGCAAGAAGAAGATACAAAGAAGAATGAAGCTACATTTCTATTATCATAAGGTAGAAGGCTTCTGAAGTTTCAACCAGTATGAAGAATTGAAGTTATCTGAAGGACGCAACCCGTATGAAGTATTGAAGCTGTCTGACGCAACGAAGCTGTCTGAAAAACTTGCGCTGTCTGAAGTCATCAACCTGTCTTAAGTGTTGAAGCCGTCTGAAGAGCCAAGCCCGTTTGAAGACTCGAACCCGTCTGAAGAGCCAAGCCCGTCTGAAGACTCGAACCCGTCTGAAGACTGGAACCTGTCTGAAGAGCCAAACCCGTCTGAAGTTTGGAAGCTGTCTGAAGCTTTAGTAATGACGTGGCATCTTTGCTGAAACCTTGCGTGAAGACTTTCTAAGTCTCTGCTGCTAGTATTTTTTGGAACACATTTATGGCAACAATCACAGAGACCTTTCCCGGTGCATTTGAACTTCATACACCACTGAGGAAATCTCTGCAACGCAGCTTTTGCAGCAACAACAGTAGCAGCTTACAGCAGCACCAACGTTGTACTATGTCAGAACTCTCAAGAAGCGTGTCTCACAACGGATTAAAAGAAGACTATTTGCTGTCTCTAAACGATAATATTTCAACGAGACATTTCTTCATTTGTACAATCTGGAACAAAGCAGAAGAAAAGCTCAGGAGACTAAAGCAGAATCACCAAGGAAGATGTTTGAATAAAATATATTCAATTCAACATCTTTATCTAAATATCAAAAGAAGAATCTGCAAACAACGATTATTGATCAAGACATCACATTCAAAGAAGTAATGGTGTCAGAAGCAAATGAAAAAGGAGTATATGCAGAATAAGCAAAAAGGGAAAATTCAACGGATACATACTCTCAAGAAAATTAGAGGAAATCTGAAGCAAGCAGATGCAAGCCGGACAAAACAGATAAAGGCAGATGCAAGCAGATGCAAGATAATGCAAGCTGGATAAAGCAGATGCAAGCATATGCAAGATAATGCAAGCTGGAGCAAGCAGATGCAAGCTGGATAAAGCAGATGCAAGAAAGCAGAAGAATTCAAGAGAGAGAATACACATAATCATCACATCTCTCAAAACAGAGCTCATCAACAGAAGTGTCAGAACGGGAGTATTCTGAACACTCAATATGCTTAAGGAGAAGCAAACCGTTTGAGAAGCTATTACACAACGGCTATATGAGCCACATCATCAAAAGCTCAACGGTATTATGAATCATCTTCAACGGCTATATTCAAGAAGAACATATAAATAGCCTCAAGATTGAATTTGAAGATGTTGGTCGGTCCAACCAGTTGTTGCAGTGCACAACCAAGCTGTTAGAGTGAAAGATCAATCAGGTTGTTGGAAACAACCATGCAGCTGCTGTTGCAACCAAGATAGATCAATCGGGATTGTTTTTCAAGAAGGTTCTTGAAATCAATCAGGAAGAAAATTGTTAACTAGGCTGAGTGTCTTACAGTTAACAGGAGTTGACTCAAGCTAAAATACATCATGAAAATGTCAACAACGATTAATCAGAGAGTGAATTCTCAATCGGGCTACTGATCAGCTGGTCAGTTAGTTAGATTGTACAGTTGGTCTGTTGATCAAGTGAGTTGGTTGTCGGGAAGGCAATCATGCTGTACAAATGACTATCAAACCGGGTACGGTTTTGAAGCTTTGAAGATACCTTGGTATTCCAATGTTACGGGTGAGAGTGTAGCCCATGGAAACCAATGGTTGGAGAATAAGGCTGGAGCTTAATTTCATATCTTAGTTAGCCTACTCTCAGAGGATGTATTCCTCATAGAAAAGACAGGGATTGTACTTAAATTCAAACACTTGTATCACTGTCTATCCTTGTATTTAGTTTGTAATGACTGTATCCTGAGTATGTACTCAGTAATCTCTATGTACAAGAAGAATCTGAGTTGAGAGGTTCTAGCGAACATCTAGCTTAGATTAAGTAGTAATACTCAAGACTTAGTTAAGTGTCTGAGAGCCTGGAGAGGCTTGGTGGAAGAAAGAATACTCGTGGTAGAGCCTGGAGAGGCTTGATAGAAAAGAATACTTGTTGTGTTGGCCTGGAGAGGTTAACATGTGTATCTGTGGTTTCAGATAGTGGGACATGTATGTGGCTGCAAGGGTCTGGGGGATTCGGAGTGGCACATATGTGTTGTTGTTATTAAAAGCTAGTGGTGGTTTGCCACTAGGACTGGATGTAGCTCACAGGGTTTGTGGGTGAAGCAGGATAAATTTTGTGTCTAAGTTTTCTTTCCCTTAATCTCTTTAATTTATAGTCATTACATTTACGATGGGGATTGAAAAGTACATTTCATAATAATCTTAACCTAACGATTTCAATAAAACAAGTTTTTATACAAACATAACGTTAAAACGTCTCTAGTGTAGATTGAAGTATTATAGAAGAATATATTCAGAGGGATGTCTGAAATACCTGTCTGAAGTGAGCTCAACAGGAACTCAGTTCAGACACATAATGTAGATGGTCTCTGATCATCTAAAGTATTTCAGAAACAGTTCTGAAGGTACTCTTAGTAATATTCTTCAGAAGACACTAAGAGAAGTTTGTTTAAAATCAAAACAATATTAAGTGTAAGAGAAAGTTTTTAATCTAAATCTTTCATATATTCCGCATGTTCTTAAAATAACTCTGATCTTAAGATTGGCTTTGTACAATGATCACTTAGTGTGATTGTTTATTTTAAAGATTTCCAAAATTGTCTCAAAATGTATAAAACACTATTCAACCCCCCTTCTAGTGTTGCCTGTGGTTCTAACAATTGGTATCAGAGCTCACCTTCGGGTTGAGCATCTAACAAATGCAGAAGGAGTAGATCCTCAGAAGATGGAAATCTCACCAGGCTAAAGCAACTCTGAAGAATGACAATGAGAATAGGAAATCATTTTTCCAATACTCATTATAAGGCTAAAGCACAAGACGCAACAGAAAAGGAAAGTGAATCTATCTCTAGATCACAAACTGGTAACACCTTTCCTATCTATATTTAAGTTATAATTTTAATATAGCTATTAATCTGTTGCATGATTTGTTTTATTGAAATTTTGAAAAATATGACAACATGATATAATTGTTTCATGCTTTCTAAATTGTGTTAAAATAAATCACTGCATGCTATGTGTTTTACTATGTTTACTGTGTGAAATGTATGATTCATTTTATGTATGCTTTACTTATTTAAATATATGTGTTGAAGAGTCACACATGTTTAGTAAAGTAATAACTGCGTTTTTAAATTAAGTAAATGAAGAGTCGTGTGTGTTAGTCATAACTGTTTTTGAAAATATGAAACGGCACGATGTGAATCACTGAATCATCAACCGGTTTCTCTCAATGGACACGATGCACATCTCTCCACAACTGCTTAGTGGATGAAACCGCTCCTTTCATAAAATGAAGCGACGCTTGATTGCCTATTTAAAGGATTGGAAGATCATCAGAAGAACCTCACAGTTTATTTCCTTCCAAATCATCTTAATCTATCTCAATGGCATCGAGATCAGCAATCTCATGTGCTCAAAGTCTACGCAAGTATGATGAAAGAATTATTCCCACAAGGGGAGTAAATTTAAGCGACTTTGACAAAGAAGGACTAAAAATCTCTGAGTATTTCAAGGATGCTGGCTGGATTTCCTTCCTTGAAGAGGCATCGTTCCCCTGGCATGAGCAGAGTGTTCTAGATTTCTGGAACAACTCAGAAGTGTTTCTTGAAGAGACAAGTGGTATAAACACTTCAGTAATGGGAATGCCTATCAGAGTGGACTTCAAGGTTCTGAAGGAAATCATTGGGGTTGAAGCAACCGGAAAATAATTCTCTTCAGATTGGGAAATCAATGATAGAGAGAAAGAGATGCATGATCAAATGTTATTTGGTCACAGAACTCTTGAAACACCAGTTTGCTCAAACTTACTGGAAATTCCCAGAATTCTGCTGACAATCATTAATTGTTGTATTCTACCCAAAAGGAAGGATACAATCATCATCTCTGATATGGAAAGATTCGTGCTGATACATCTCCTTCAAAGGAAAAGATTAAATCTTCCCAGAATCATCCTCTACCATATGATGAGAAGAAAATTAGAAGAAGTCAAAGTCTTTCCCCATACTACACTGATTATGAAAATCCTTCAATATAAAGGATTTCCTACTGAAAGATTCCTTGACCAGGAGCCATCACCCTTGTTCACTATAAAGGAATATGAACATTCTAAGGGGATACCAGCAGAGATAAAAGAAGAACACAATTCTCCATCATCAACTCAGAATCATATGGAGTCATCTGATTCTCTAAGAAATCATGGAGATTTAAGAGAAATTTTCTGAAGATGTAATATAAGGAAGTTGAATGAACGCATCGGACGGCTGGAAGAAACACTCAGATTCTATCAACGTGAACTGCAGATGCTGAAAACACAAAAGGAGAAAGTCAGTGCCAATGAGAACAAACCTGTTGAAGATCAATGATACACTTGTGTTTTGATTTTTTTTTCTGTATCTATGCCTTTCTGTTTTGAGTCCATTTCACTTTCTATCTCTGTTTATGTGTTTCTCTTAATATTAACATTCTATGTGTTCTATTTGTTTATATGTGTTTCGTCTTGTGCACATTTAAGTCTATCAATAACATAACTCTATCCTTAATTGATTAACAAATTGTATTTCTAAAAGATAAATTTAATTAACCTAATAAGATAATTTTTAAAATTTGATGAAATGTTATCTGTAATTCTAAAATGCTTAATTTAAATAATTAGACAAATTACAATCAGGTGCTACTGAAAGGTACTTCTAGTTTGAATGTTTCAGAAAACAGGTTTTAAGAAGACCATCTAAGAAACATCATCTAAAAGGATGGGTAGTGTGATAACATCTCCATTGTCTGAACCTGTTCAGAAAGTTCAAAATAAACTCACTGAAACTATGGGTCAACAATGTTAAGATGGTTAACACTCTATGCACCAAACCTAACTCAATCTCTGAGTGGATTATACTAACTTAGTAATATCTCTATTCATTTAGCCCGTTCAGAAGGCTCCTTATGGACTGTCTGAAATCGTGGGTCTAAAATGTTAAGGGATAGTTACTCAAGTCATTAGAATCCAACTCAATTGTAAAGGGATAGGTCAAGATGACTGTTTAAAGATTCTCTGAAGCACAAAAGACAAAAGCATACTGAAACGTGCAGACATCAAGCAACCTCAGATGAAGAAAAGTCTTTCAAGCAAGAAGTAATGTCAGAAGGGACTTCTTTATCCAATGGACAATAACCGAATCCTTGGTAACATCACTTCATCTTAAAACTTTTATAGCTTTGAATACCTGTCTCCATAAATACTTTTAAAAGCCCTTAAGAAACCTTTAAATAAGTACAAACTTAAAAGACTTATAAAAAGTTTTCAGATACATGCCTTTATAATTTTTTTTTCTCTCTCTCAAAATACTTTCGAAAAGTTTTTTTAAAACATAAATTTATAAAACCTTCCTCTCACTCTGTATTTAAACATATTTTGTCTTTTAACATCTATGTTTTCAAAAATATTTTCAAATATGTTTTTTATGTTTTTTTTAAATTGTCTTTCAAAAACACTTTCCAAAACTTACTTTAACCATGCTAATGACTCAGTTTCCTATGGTGCTTCATCTATGACCAAACACTAATGTACGTTTCAATACCCTCAAGGTCTGAAACTGTCATCATTAAAAGCTACCTGAGCCCATATACATCACGTGAACAACAATCCAATGGATTCATTCTCCTTACTTCTCTGTTTTACCCCTGCTTTAAAGTCCTATAAATTCACAAGAGCTCTTCACACAAACTCACATCTTCAAAGCTCTTCCATAGCTTTGTCTAAGGTTCTGAGTTAGTGGCTCTCAATAGGATGATAAAGAAGCAAAGGAAATAGCAGAAAGTATCTTGGAACATGTTGAGGCAAAGATCAAGTCATCTTGGATGATGTATGGAATGAAGAGTAAGGGAAAGGGTTCATCTGAAAACCCGTTTCTCTATACTTGGACCATGGTGATCTTGTTGCATCACAGGTGAACTGGAAGACCACTGGGAGATCCCAGAATAGTCAATCTTATGAAGAGAACTACTGACATAGTGGTTCTTGAAATTAAGGTGCTGACTGTTGGTCGAAATACAGTCTTAAACGATGCACCTCCACTGTCTCAGATGTCACAAGGAGAATGCGTGCAGCAAAGCACGGCTGGGATGAAGTCTGGGGCTCTGAGGCAACTCCTGAAGCTCTTGCAGCGAAAGGAGTGGGGATAGCTTTGAAAGAGATGAGGTCTATAAGGCTATGCCTCAGCCTTCGAAGGAATCTCCGGAGGAAGCAATGGATGGATGCATTCTATTTTTGGAATGTAACCTCTTTTCCTTTTTGTGAAAACCTGCTTTTGTAAATATCAAATGTTTTGTTTAAGTTTCTCTTTTGAGTTTTCTTTTCAAACCTGTATCTGAGTAACTGTAAAGATTTAATAAAAATCTTCTTTGTTTAGTTTCTTTTATGCTTCATAACCTCTTGATAATTGCTTAACAAAATTTTAACCATAACAAGCTATCTAAAACTTCTCTCTGTTTAATGGAAGATAAGTAAGGGGAGAAATTCTTAAAAGATTGTAGAAAACTAATCAACTTAGGGGGAGAAACCTCAGTAGATCTTTAAGCGTAACAAATCTAACAGGAGAAATATATCTGTCAAAACGATATACTATTTAACATTTGGTATAGGATTACATTAACTTATAATATAAACCTTTTTAATTAATGACAAAAGGGGGAGAAATATAAACTAACAAAATACTAAAAAGAATGTAACAAAAAGGGAAATATATAGGGAGATTATAGGAAGAAGAAATAAAATACAGTAAGGAAGGATAACAAACTAAGAGAGTTCTAATAATAAGTAAGAATAACAATAAGTCATAACAATAGGTATCTGAAATTAAGTAAGAATAACAATAAGTCATAACAATAGGTATCTGAAATTTTAACAAGAAAATTTTAGCAATAGGTATCTGAAATTTTAATAAGAAAATTTTAGCAATCGTTTATCCAAAAATTCTGAAGTATTATATAACAATAGGTATCTGAAGGGTTCTAATAACAATAGGTATATGAAATATTAAAGATAAACTTGTAACAGTTGGTTAATAAAAGATTTAACAATTAGAATTGATTAATTAAAGACTTAATTGTTTCAGAAGATATCTAAAAGAATCAATGCCTGTCTCAAGGGGAGTAATATAGATAGGGGGAGTAATAAAATCTATTATCTTATTTTATTATCTCTCATTTCTTTTTATACCCATTTTGTCAGTAATAAATAATTTATTTGTCATCATTAAAAAGGGGGAGATTGTGAAGTCTATAAATCTGTTTAAGTAATTAAACATGATTATATGACATAACATCCTTTAGTTTTAATGATTAACAAATAAGATTATATAAAGAACAAATAAGATTATATAAGATTATATAAAGAACAAATAAGATTATATATAAATAAGATTATATAAAGAACCAATTAGATTATATAAACAGGTTCTACTGAGAAAGGTATTGGTTTGTTAATTGGGTTTCAGGATGGAATACTCTTTAGAAGAAGAAGAAGATTTTGTGAACAGAATCAGAATCAGAAGATCAGAATCAGAAGAACAAGAGTGCAGAATCTGAAGAAGATTAATCCTTAACAGAGTTGAAGCAACTGAAGAATAGAAGTGAAGACTTGAAGACTATCTGAAGAATTGAAGACTAGAAGACTATCTAAAGAATTGAATACTAAGAAGACTATCTGAAGAACTGAAGAAACCAAGAAGAAGATACAAAGAAGAATGAAGCTACAATTCTATTATCATAAGGTAGAAGGCTTCTGAAGTTTCAACCAGTATGAAGAATTGAAGTTATCTGAAGGACGCAACCCGTATGAAGTATTGAAGCTGTCTGACGCAACGAAGCTGTCTGAAAGACTTGAGCTGTCTGAAGTCATCAACCTGTCTTAAGTGTTGAAGCCGTCTGAAGAGCCAAGCCCGTCTGAAGACTCGAACCCGTCTGAAGAGCCAAGCCCGTCTGAAGACTCGAACCCGTCTGAAGACTGGAACCTGTCTGAAGAGCCAAACCCGTCTGAAGTTTGGAAGCTGTCTGAAGCTTTAGTAATGACGTGACATCTTTGCTGAAACCTTGCGTGAAGACTTTTCTAAGTCTTTGCTGCTAGTACGTTTTGGAACACATTTATGGCAACAATCACAGAGACCTTTCCCGGTGCATTTGAACTTCATACACCAATGAGGAAATCTCTGCAACGCAGCATTCGCAGCAACAACAGTAGCAGCTTTACAGCAGCACCAACGTTGTACTATGTCAGAACTCTCAAGAAGCGTGTCTCACAACGGATTAAAAGAAGACTATTTGCTGTCTCTAAACGATAGTATTTCAACGAGACATTTCTTCATTTGTGCAATCTGGAACAAAGCAGAAGAAAAGCTCAGGAGACTAAGCAGAAGCAACAAGGAAGATGTTTGAATAAAATATATTCAATTCAACATCTTTATCTAAATATCAAAAGAAGAATCTGCAAACAACGACTATTGATCAAGACATCACATTCAAAGAAGTAATGGTGTCAGAAGCAAATGAAAAAGGAGTATATGCAGAATAAGCAAAAAGGGCAAATTCAACGGATACATACTCTCAAGAAAATCAGAGGAAATCTGAAGCAAGCAGATGCAAGCCGGACAAAACAGATAAAGGCAGATGCAAGCAGATGCAAGATAATGCAAGCTGGATAAAGCAGATGCAAGCAGATGCAAGATAATGCAAGCTGGAGCAAGCAGATGCAAGTTGGATAAAGCAGATGCAAGAAAGCAGAAGAATTCAAGAGAGAGAATACACATAATCATCACATCTCTCAAAACAGTGCTCATCAACAGAAGTGTCAGAACGGGAGTATTCTGAGCACTCAATATGCTTAAGGAGAAGCAACTGTTTGAGAAGCTATTACACAACGGCTATATGAGCCACATCATCAAAAGCTCAACGGTATTATGAATCATCTTCAACGGCTATATTCAAGAAGAACATATAAATAGCCTCAAGATTGAATTTGAAGATGTTGGTCGGTCCAACCAGTTGTTGCAGTGCACAACCAAGCTGTTAGAGTGAAAGATCAATCAGGTTGTTGGAAACAACCATGCAGCTGCTGTTGCAACCAAGATAGATCAATCGGGATTGTTTTTCAAGAAGGTTCTTGAAATCAATCAGGATGAAAATTGTTAACTAGGTTGAGTGTCTTACAGTTAACAAGAGTTGACTCAAGCTAAAATACATCATGAAAATGTCAACAACGATTGATCAGAGAGTGAATTCTCAATCGGGCTACTGATCAGCTGGTCAGTTAGTTAGATTGTACAGTTGGTCTGTTGATCAAGTGAGTTGGTTGTCGGGAAGACAATCATGCTGTACAAATGACTATCAAACCGGGTACGGTTTGAAGCTTTGAAGATACCTTGGTATTCCAATGTTACGGGTGAGAGTGTAGCCCATGGAAACCAATGGTTGGAGAATAAGGCTGGAGCTTAATTCCATATCTTAGTTAGCCTACTCTCAGAGGATGTATTCCTCATAGAAAAGACAGGGATTGTACTTAAATTCAAACACTTGTATCACTGTCTATCCTTGTATTTAGTTTGTAATGACTGTATCCTGAGTATGTACTCAGTAATCTCTATGTACAAGAAGAATCTGAGTTGAGAGGTTCTAGCGAACATCTAGCTTAGATTGAGTAGTAATACTCAACACTTAGTTAAGTGTCTGAGAGCCTGGAGAGACTTGGTGGAAGAAAGAATACTCGTGGTAGAGCCTGGAGAGGCTTGATAGAAAAGAATACTTGTTGTGTTGGCCTGGAGAGGTTAACATGTGTATCTGTGGTTTCAGATAGTGGGACATATATGTGGCTGCAAGGGTCTGGGGGATTCGGAGTGGCACATATGTGTTGTTGTTATTAAAAGCTAGTGGTGGTTTGCCACTAGGACTGGATGTAGCTCACAGGGTTTGTGGGTGAACCAGGATAAATTTTGTGTCTAAGTTTTCTTTCCCTTAATCTCTTTTATTTACAGTCTTTACATTTACGATGGGGATTGAAAAGTACATTTCATAATAATCTTAACACAACGATTTCAATAAAACAAGTTTTTATACAAACATAACGTTAAAACGTCTCTAGTGTAGATTGAAGTATTATAGAAGAATATATTCAGAGGGATGTCTGAAATACCTGTCTGAAGTGAGCTCAACGGGAACTCAGTTCAGACACATAATGTAGATGGTCTTTGATCATCTAAAGTATTTCAGAAACAGTTCTGAAGGTACTCTTAGTAATATTCTTCAGAAGACACTAAGAGAAGTTTGTTTAAAATCAAAACAATCTTAAGTGTAAGAGAAAGTTTTTAATCTAAATCTTTCATATATTCCGCATGTTCTTAAAATAACTCTGATCTTAAGATTGGCTTTGTACAATGATCACTTAGTGTGATTGTTTATTTTAAAGATTTCCAAAATTGTCTCAAAATGTCTAAAATACTATTCAACCCCCCCTTCTAGTGTTGCCTGTGGTTCTAACAAGAAGGACCATTTTGATTGACGTTACAATCTGTGAGGGACCTTTTTGCAATTTTCTTTCTTTCAGGGACCACTCTGACCGACCCCATATCTTTCAGGGACCAATTTGAGGTTTCACTCAATAAAAAAGATAACAAAACTGATATAATATGTTTTATTGTGAATAATTTCATATAACCTACTCCCTCTGGTCCTTTTTATAAGGCACCTCTAACCGAATTACACAAACCAATGAAAGTAGTTTAAGTGGTTAATTTTATTGGTTTTATAAAAAAATAATACAACATTCCATTTTACCCCTATTTAATATTATTAGTATATTCTCTCACTAAATAATTGAGATTAAATTCTGCAATAAATATAGTATTAATCCCACTATCAATTGTATTGGAACACACAAATGTATATGGAAAAGTGCGCGCAAAGGTTTAACTCTCTCTCTCTTCATCTATGTAACAATATTTATAATACCTCGTTAATGAACAATTAGCAAAATACATGATGGAAGAATTTAATAAGGGTAAACCAGGAAAAAAAAATTAAATGCTTCATAGAGATTATCAAGTGCCTTTTAAAAAGGATCGTCAATATCTTCTAAATGGTGCCTTATAAAAAGGACCGGAGTAATTTAAAAATTGAGTTTAATATATGTACACTGTCAGTGTAAAGAAATTTTACACAGACATCCAATGATGTGCTGCCACATCATTTATTGAATTTAATAACACATAAGGTGTCATATTCATTAAACTATGTGGCGGCACACCATTGGATGTCTGTGTAAATTTTTTTTTACACTGACAATGTATGCTAATTAAAACCTTAAAGAGTTTAATATATGTACACTGTCAGTGTAAAAAAGTTTTACACAGACATCCAATGATGTGCTGCCACATCATTTATTGATTGTAAATATTTTTAAAATCCATAATGTTATTTTTGGGCTATATTAAACAAGCTTAGCCCTACTCTATTTAACCCTAATCCATTCCTTTCTTCTATTTTTCTTAAGAGTTGTTGTACCAACTACAGTCCCGTATTGATGCCACCACTTTCAAGCTAGCTCTAGTTATAACAACATATAACTCACCGAAAGAAAAGCAATTCATAACATAATCAATATAAATATATATATATATTATATATATATATATATATCAATATCTATATCACTTTTTTTCTCTATTTCTTTCCATTACCTCATTCATCAAATTTCACACCTTTTTTATCTTTTTTTTTTAATTTTCTGTCATTATTATATGAGTCATTGTACATTTTTGTTGTAAAAATAACATTTCTCAAAAGCACTTTGGCTTACACAAGACTTAATTAAAGTATATAATATTGTACAGTTGCATCCTAAGGGTGTTCATATTCAATACAATATTGAATGTAAAACCGTAAAAATCGTTTCAAAAAGTTGAAAACTAAAAGTCAATTTTTTTTATTGGATTTAACTGATTTTTGGACCCTATGTTAGAAACCAAACCAACTCAATTCAAACTGAACTTATATACAGATATATTATTTTATTTATAAAATAATCACATATTTATATATCTGTATATTTATATATTTATGAAATTACTTATATACTAATATACTTTTTATGATTTTATTATCTAATATGATTTTAATATCTCAATAAATATATAAATTTTTAACTAATTTTAAATTGATTTTCATGTATAATTTTGTATTTATATTAATAAATCTAGGTTCAAATAATATTGTGTAAAAGAGAAAAAAAATATCAACAATAAAATCACAAAACAAAAACAATAAAAATAAACAAAGTAATTTATTTATTAGAAAAATCATTCATTCTGATGCAACATTTAATTTACATTTCCTATTGTATTCGTTTCAAAATATTTAATATTGTCTTGCTATTTGTGTTGAATTAAATTCCTATTATTCGAATTTCTTATTGTAACATATTGTGTACAAGATCATCTTGTTATTTGTATTAACTTAAATTCCTATTATTTAAACTTAAATTCCTATTATTTAAATTTCATGTTGCAACATATTGTGTATTTGTGTATAAATTAAGATCCATGGAGTAAAAATCATATTAATATGTCATGTTTAATCTTTAATGTATTTATTACTATTTTAGAATTTTATCACTTTTATTTAATATTTATTGTCTTTTTAAAAAATTGATAATTAATCAAATTTAATTTAAATTGAATTAGATTTTAAAAAATCAATCAAGATGATGAAATAATAAAATTGCGATGATTGATTTGGATGATTTTTTATTTAAAAACCGATCCAAACAGAAATAGAAACACACATACCTTGTGAGTAGGGGTGGGAATAGGTCAGGCCGCTCGTAAGGGGCCTACAGCCCGGCCTACATCAGGCCCAGGTCAGGCCAGACCAATTTATTAAATAGATCAGACCAAGGTTTTTTTAAAAGCCTATATAGCAAAACAGGTTCGGCCTTAGGTCATCGAAAAAGCCTTCTAAGTCTATCAGGGCGACCTATTTAACTAAATATAAATGAAATACTAATATTTTATATATTGTTATTATTATAATAAAGATCATTATATTACTTTGTAACTATATACTTATTAGATTGTGTAAATATATAAGCATGTTATCTTCCATAAAACATTTGAGCTTATAAAGTCTATTCAAATACATTTTTACGATATATTCAAGCACCTTACTATAAAACAGACTTTTAAGCAGACTTTCTGGCCAAGTCGGGCTTTAAATAGGCTATGCTCAGGCCATAAATAAAGTCTATATCAGGTATACAGGTCAGACTCAGGCCATGGATTTAAGGTGTATGTTAGTCATGCTCAGGTCTTAGAAAGCCTAGCTCGACTCGGCCTATTCCCACTAGTAATTATGAGTTGTGATCCAATCAATCGGTGGTGTATAACAATTCAACCGTGCTGTGCGGCCATTCAAGTACTTTTTCCTCCTTAATTTTAGGAGGAATGATTGACTCATACTAAAGGGGTGTATTACTTCCAAAAGAGAGATACAAAGGGAGGAGAAACAAAGTGATCTTAGTAGTGGATGATTAGTGGATGATTTGATGTGATAAGAAAATGGAAAAAAAAATAGATAAGTAATATTATTGGGGTATGTATAATAAATCATTGTTCTAGTTTTGGGACTGACTCAATTGTGTTATCTTATTCGTGGAACAATTTTATATAACAACTTATATTTTTCATTTTTTATCTTTATCTTATCACCATTCTCATTTTACATTTCTTTCTCTTATATCTACTTTTCTCTCTTAATTAAATATAAACACTCCCTCCGTCTCTATTTATAAGACTTCTTCTAGAAGAATTGAGTGTCCCTTAATATAAGACCATTTGCAGTTTTTTAGATGAATTAATCATTTTTTTCATATTTGCCCTTTATTAATGTTTAGCTCTTTTTAATTCTCCACATATATATTGATCAATGTAAATAATTAATGAAGTTTTACTCACATGTTCAACTACATCATTGAAAATTGACTTTTAGAGTCTTCCACCATTAGACAATTAATATTCCTAAAATATAGTGATATTTAAATATGGATATATTTAAAATGCTATATTTTTTTTAAAAAAACTAATGCATTAACTAAATTTTTTTAAATTGTGTGAAACGATTGAAAGGGGTTATAAAAAAAGTTGTACAAAAATCATTTCTCGACTCAATTGGGATTTTATTAATTGGCTAAGTCATTGATTTCGGTGAGAAACACATGAGTCAATGACCTGATTCACAATGATTATTCTACCTAAATAATCTAATATGATTATTCAAATTGGTCAATTGATTTGTTAATCAGTCAAACTGATCGACTTAATGGGTTTTTTTAATATGGATTTAATTAATATACACGGTAAATGTAAAGAAGTTTTACACAAACATCCAATGGTGTGTTGTCACATCATTTAATGAATGTGACATCTCACGTGTTATTAAATTCAGTAAATGATGTGGCAGCACATCATTGAATGTCTGTGTAAATTTTCTTTACACTGACAGTGTGTAACTGTGTATATATTAAACTCTTTTAATATTACCTATAATTCTTTTTATAAGAAATAAAAGAGTGTATTTTTTGTCTTAATTATGATAAATATGGACTCATTTTCTGGTTCTGTTAAATTATTTTTATGCTCTTAATTCATTGTTAGTTAAATTAGGGGTGTTCACGAGTCGGTTTTGTTCGGTTCTGTATGAAAAATAAATCCAAACCAAATAAAAATGTTCGGTTCGGATTTTTCAATTTTTTTTTGTAAGTGATGACCCGAACCAAATCGAACCAATCAAGAACGGGTTGATTCGGTTCAATTCAATCGGATCATTAATTTTATCATTCCAATACAATCAAAGTTATTTTTAATTTTTTTAGCAAACAATAGAAAAATTCATTTAAGAAAAAGACAATATATGATAAAACCTCGTGTTTATGTTTAGTTTCTCTTCTATGATAAAATATTATGTTAATGTTTAATCTCTCATCTCTTCTAATTTTTCACTTTAGTATAGTTTTTTTATTTAAGGGTGGTTCGGTTCGGGTAACGGATCCAATTTCTTTAATCCGCTACCGAACCAATCATTGTCGGGTTTGATTAGTTCGATTCAGGTCCAACCCGATTGAGCTAAAAATCCAATCCAATCATATTGGTCCGGTTCATCGGGTTGAACCAAACCAATGAACACCCCAAAGTTAAACGTTAATAAGGCACTCATATATCATTAATTC
This sequence comes from Sesbania bispinosa, assembly GCA_026901365.1. NCBI lineage: Eukaryota > Viridiplantae > Streptophyta > Magnoliopsida > Fabales > Fabaceae > Sesbania > Sesbania bispinosa. The sequence continues at coordinate 17,785 of QLOH01001019.1, forward strand.
CCTATGCAAGTGGTTACATGTATCATTAATTATGGATATGAAAAAGCTAACTATTTAGTTCATTGGTTAAGGTATCAAATTAAAATAGAAATTTTTTATTAGATTTTGCATCATTTAATATTGTAGATCCAATTAACATAGGCTTGTGTAGTGGAGTTGTATCTTTATCGGGCATTCTAGTCTCAATTATTATTGTGTATAGTATGGGTTTGAGTATCCCCTGTACTCATCTTAATTTTAATTCTTTTTGCTTATAAAAAAAGATATTGTAGATCCAATCAATGTTGTGATTTTCAATAACAACTTTTTATATATGGATTCGTTAATCAGTGCTCAAAATATACTCCTTAGTACGTAGGACCCTATGGATATTTTCTACTTTCTATAATAAAATTAAAATTTATGATAGATGTCTTGCTAGCTAATAAGAGCATTTGCTTCGGATTATTTTTAGAAATAATCACATTTTTTAAAAAAATAATGACTTTTATAATTTTTAGTGTGTTTATTTTAGATTTTAGAAATAACCATAATCTAAAAATAATCAAAATTTTTAATATAATTAGATTAGCTTTTCAGAATAATCAATTAAAATAGAAGAGAGAATGCTAATAAAACGCTTTGTATCATTGTAATCAAACACAAAATAGCTTCTCATTTTTATATAAATCTCTAAAAAAAAATAAATCACTTATCTAAGAATCACTTTTTTAATTTTTTAAACAAATGGGCCCAAATGAGTATCTTCATACACTCTTGCTGCAAAACTTCTAGAAGATAAAAATAGAATAAATCAAAAAGGTCAAATGCATTTAACTTCTCCATAAATTGAAATTAGTTATTTATGGAGAAGTTAAATGTGAGTGCTTTTTTGGAGTAGGTGGACTACAAAGACTAATTTCAACTTATGGAGAAGTTAAAATGCATTTGACCTATTTGATTCATTATGGCCCAGTTTTGATACAAGTTCTGGAGAAACAACTTCTAGAGAAAAAAAAAAGAAAATAAATCAAAGAGTTCAAATGAATTTAACTTCTCCTAAGTAAAAATTAATCCTTGTAGTCCACCTTCTCTAGAAGCTCTCCCATTTAACTTCTTTATAAGTAGCTAATTTCAACTTATGGAGAAGTTAAATTTACTTATCTCTTTGATTCATTCTATTTTTTTTCCTCTAGAAGTTCTTCTGCACAAGTTGTATCCAAACTGGGCTTATATTTTTCTCATATATATAAAAGTACTTCTGCAGAAGTTTCATTCAAACGAGTTATTATTTTTATTGGAAATCATGATATTAATTATGTATTTATAATATAAAATATTACAAAATCTTATAAAAAAACTCATACTTTTATTCCTTAATTAACTAGTGTCATTAACACTCTTTAGCATTCCCTTTATGATAATTATATTGTTTTTCATTTGATGATTTCAGTCATTTGTTTTTATAAAAAAATAGAAGGAAAGTACAATTTACCTATGAAATAGAGCTCTTTCGATTTTTCAATTTACAAGTTTTTTATTTAATTAAAAAAACTTCAATCGATTCATCACATTTTTAATTAAATTATTGTTTTTTTTTTGTGAAGGTACGATCATTAAAGTGCACATGCCTATGTTCAGTTGTTCTTAATTAAAAATTAATATTTTATTAAATACTTTAGAAGGTGAATTAATTGGTGGTAAAAACATTATGAAAAGAATATGACAGAATTATACTTATATAGTGACAAAATGTCTTTTATCTTTTTCCTTGTGATTCTCTGTATCTTCTTCGCTACTAATCTTGGTAATAATCTATACTTTGTTGGCTTCTTGCATAATGCCACATACTTAAAATAGCCAATATGATTATTGCGAAAAGAATCTAATAATTAATTCCACCTCCTTTTAGCAAAGAATCATAATCTTATCATCTATAGTGGACCGTGAATCAATGCAATCTTTTCAGGGGTCACGGACTCGTATCGTATGTTGCCTTGTGAGTGGAAGCTATAGAACTCATATATAAATTTTATAGTAATTTGGCTATTACAATATATTTAGGAACCCCCCACAGATTACAAATAATACGACAATAAATCGGGAAATTCAATGTAACCTAGCTAATATTATGTCTCTAATAGGAGTAAAAACTACCATCGTTGGGATGTAAAGTGATTTTTCTTCAATAACTAATTAATTATAATTTCGTAAGATATAGTACTTCTGAACTTAATTAATAGAGAATCCGCCGCATCTATTTGGTAAGTACTTTGAGGATTCCCCTGCCATTAGATTTAGATGTAATCACTATTTCTCTCTCTATTTACTGTCTTGTGGTGTTTCGGCTTCTTATTTTGTCATTGTCAGGCTCTTAATAACGCCAAGAGTTTTTTTTTTTTATGCCAAGAGGCAATGTTATTAAATCCGGACCGGTTATTGACTCGGTCGCGATACTGGGTTAATGGGTCAATGGTTCAACCAGTGAGTCAGTGGTTGAACCGGTAGAACCAAAAATATATTATAGTATATTAATAAAAATATATTATATCAGAAATATACATTTATATATATTAAAATAAATATATTTATATTAATTGTTGATTCCAAACTTTCAGTATGTATGCTATATATATATACAAAAGCCATAGTAGCTCAAATGGCAATACTCCATTAGCTCGTCATAGGGAAATCGAGATCATTCCTGCGGAGTTTGCACCACTGATCGGATCGATCCTGGGTCCGATTACCGGTCTAACTGGCCGGGCCGGTTTTAATAACACTACCAAGAGGTTTTAATTTGGGAGGATCTGTATTAATCTGGCTTTTACCCTTTTTTCCCTTTCCCCCTTCTAATTAATTGGCTTTCTACACTACAACAAAAAGAGTTATTAGCGGCAAATAATTTTGGTTTTAGCGGCAATACAAATGGCCGCTAAAGGTTTTACCGGCAATAAACCTTTGGCCGGTGACTCCGGCGTCGGTAAAAGTTTTACCGGCAATTAATACGAGTGCCGGTAAAGGCAGCAATAATTGCCGCAAAATGTATCAGGGTTTTAGCGGCAATTTTTAGTGGCAATTGTGATAACCACTAAAATTAATTTCTACTTAGCCCAACTCCCTGTATACCAGCTTTTATCTATTGCCGCTAAAAGTTTTTTAGATTATCCCAACTTTTGTTGTATTGCCGCAAAAAGATCATAAAATTATCCCAATCATTGCTGCGGGTGGGAAAAACGTTTTGTTGCCTACATAATTGGGATGATTTAATTACCAAATTTATTTAAATATTAAAATTTCTTTAAAAAAATATATTTATTTTAATAAACCATCCAAAAAAATTCCAATATATATATATATATATATATATATGAACACACCATAAATCCAAGACTAAAAACCAAATAACTATATTAACCATTATAAGTTCAATAATATCAAAACATGACAATATTAACACCAATGAATCCAATTCCTAATATTAACACCAATGAAATCTAATTCCTAATATTAACACCATTCAGTCCAATATTTGATCCAGTCACAATCACTATACAAAAAAGTATATAGTCAAGAAACAAATTCTTCTAACTCTTAATAGTTCTAACTTCTTCCTTTCTTCTAACTCTTAAAGTGTATGACCTGAAAAAAAAAATAAAAGAAATGTGTCATACAAATATATATATATATATATATATATAATTCATGAAATAAGTTAGAAAAATAACAAATGTTCATGTGTAATTCAAGAGACAATCAGGAAAAAAATACTTTTGCAATACCATGATGATTTGTGATATTTTTATCAATACTATGCAAGCGGAATGACATATGTGGTGCTTGCGGTGCTTGTTCATGACCACTATTAACATTAGGGACCTAGTAAATATATAGACAAAGATGATAAGGTTTTCTTATAACATCAAATTTAGTAAAGAATATTTAAAGGTTTTAAATGGCATACCTGTCCAAAATAGCTTGCATTAAAGTTAGGCATAAATGAGTCTGTAGGCATAGATCTACACATAACCTGTCTCATGAATGATAATTCTGACATTAACTTTGCTTGATTATCTTTCATCACATTCAATTCTTCATCTTGTTTTTCCTTCAACTCTTTTATTTGCTTCATTTCTTCATCTTGTTTTTCTTTAAACTCTTTTATTTGCTTCATTTCTTCATTGTGCCTTTCTTTTAACTCCTTAATCTCTTGCTCTAATTTATTGACTATCTCATTAGGCACATTATCCATAGAAATATTTCCTAAGGAAGATTTGTTACCCCACAACAGAGAAGGAGTTGGACCAAGTCCTAAACCACGAATATAGCCACTTCGTTCAGATCCCAATACTTGAGAAAACACATCTCCTTCCCAAGCAACATTACTGGGAGGTTGTTCATCAGATCTCTCTCCATTGCTCAACTTTTCTTGCAAGATGTCCTAAGAGTTCAATTAAGAGTATAATTCATAACATATTCTAACTCATAAGTATTCAAAATAATTTAATGAGAAAAATTGTTAGACAAATCTTACCAATGCTTTTGCAGACTCCTCATCCAATGGTCTACCATCTTTGCGTTTCTTATGAGTTAAGATGAAAACTTCTGCTCGTGTAGGCTCTACCCCATCTTTCGCCTACAATTGAATTGATGTTAGATTATTTTTATGGGATATATTGATAATTTTAATTTATCCATGAATACCTTTTCATGCATTAAGGTTCCAATACTTTTAGATCCTCCTGTGTGAGGCATCTTTTGCTTTGCTCTATTGCTTCTATTTGCCAGGCTACGCTTCTAATAATGCAATACAAAAGTAACATCATATAGGTTATTTGCAAAAGGTAAACAGAAACAATGTAAGAATTCTACAAACTATACAATGAGACAATTTTGAAGAGTTCATAATTTTTAAAGACTTCCAGAAGTTGTTACCTTTCCTTTGTCAGACATCCAATAGGAGACAAGACCAGTCCATTGGTCTCTTGGTATACGATTCGGTCTATTTTTCAGTAAGGCGTCTTTGGTCTTATACTTTGTCAAATACATGCTCCTCAAATCGCATTTGTAATCTTTCCATTTTTTTCCAAGTGATTTTTTGACAAACTCCTCACCACGCACAGGGATTGAAAACTTCTTCTACAAAAATACAAAAAACAATAATATGATCATACCATGTGCGATAAAAAACAATCAAAGAAATTAATGCTTATACTAACAAAAGATATTTCATACCCTAACAAACTCCATCAATTTCTTCTTTTCATCTTTATCAAAAGATCTCCAATCTTCTATGTTCAAAGGTGTTAATTCTGGAGTTCTAGCTATAATGCCCAGAAAACTAGCAAGTGTTCGACCTTCCTTTCCTATAGCTTGGTTACGACTATTGAAGTGCACTTCGATTGTCTTCCCTTGAGGCATATTCCAAATGTCTTTCAACAAGGTAGGTCCACGAACATTCCTTGTTTCTGAAGAACCTAATATGATAGCATGTAAATGTCACGACTCAATTCAAGCAAATTTAAAAATACAAAAAATTTTGCATTATAATAATGTCACCTGCTTCATCATTTTCTTGTTCATTAGTGCTTGCTGAATTATTCAGTTCATTGGATTCAGAATTATGTGCTTCAGATTGAGAGTAGTTCTGAGCATTCATTACTTGCTGTATATAAGGCCACACTTCTTCATCATGACATTGTTCATCAACAAAACTAACATTACTTTTCCTAGTCATTGAGTTCAATAATAGTAGCCCCTGTACATAACAAATAATATACTAATGAGAAATTAAATTGCCAAAGTTCATGTCGTCATGAATAACAAGGTAGGCTTCATATCATAAAGCATAAATATATACTTATAGAGCCTATAAAACATAAATGCATTAGTTCTAATAATAATTCCCTTTGGTTTTGGCCCTACTCAGAAAGGCATAATAGAATCAAGAATTTTTAATTAAAAAAGGCACACAAAATAATAAAATCAGTTTTTAGTTTTTTTTTTAAATTTAAGAGCTTATAAAGTCTTAGTTATTAGAGACATATATCCAGCCAGAGGGAGAAAGGAAAGGGGAGGGAAATGGGGGTTAAAATCAATACGCCAAATGATGTCACATAATGACAAATGTTAACAGGGAGAACTATCATGATTAATGACAAAAAGGAACAAACAACTATATATTAATAAAACTGTTCTGAATGTTAATCTAATTTTTTGTTTTTTGTTTTTAATTTTCAACCTATCATCTAATGGGAAAAATGAAACCCACATGATCAATGTTCATCCAAGAGAAAAACAAGTGTTCCAAACCCTACCCATTTTCTCACAAAAAAAAAACAGAATTGCAAAATTTTGAAAGCAAGATTACAAATTCGGGTAACCAATTTAATTGAAGGTAATTGAATGTACAAAACTTAAAATATATAATAGCAGCACCTGTTGATTTTGCTCACCAATTACTAACAATAATAGCAGCACCTGTTGATTTTGAAGGTTGAATGTATAAAACTTATAGTATATAATAGAAGCATGTGTTTGCACATCAGACCCTACCCATAAGTGGTAGGTCAGCCTCACCATCAATTATTAACAATTCAAACTTAATATTACAAAGGTTTACCCACAATAGAGGATTCACCCCTCATTTTTCTCATTATTATCCAAACTCACCCACTTACTCAACTCAACCATTACATAACCATCATGGTTATTAAAGTCAGTGTAAGAACCAAAAAGTTTAAAGAATAATATGAATATTAAATTTAATTGTTTTAGCAATATCAACTCTAAGCATGTCCGATGCATGAAAATAACAACTCATTAATTTTGGTGAATGAGAAGAGAGAGCATAAAAAAAGAAAATGTCCAGGGATATCATCAATAAATTTATTCTAAAGACACTACTAACATTATTAGAGATTATACAGGACACAATGGAAATTAAACAAATAGCCTAAATGATCAGGAAAATTTAAAACACTTCCCAACCAGTAAAATGCTTCCATCTATGACGAAATCTTGCTAACTTGACTTACCTCTATTATTACTCAGTCAGGGTGTGCTTGAAACCATCAAAGCTTTATTAGATCCCAAATCAAACAGTAGATGCAGTAGGTAGGTAGCAGACTAGCAGATAGAGCCAACTACATTGTCAATTGCATACGAGACAATACATACCTTAAAGAAAAAATCAGCAAGTCAACAAGTCCAAACGGCAGGAACAAAAGCCATGTTCAATCAACCCCCTGCACATAATAATGTCATACATAGGAGAAATTTAGACAGGCACCTGGGTAAGCAAACCACATGCTAAAAGGGTAGCAGAATGCATGATCCTTAACTTTTAGGCAAGTAAAAATAATGTTTAACTTGTCTTTTAGTTCTTAATGTTGATTTATAATTCAACTCTTGAGGGATTTATCACTGAACGAACTCAAACAAGTCCCTTCTCTCAGTAGATGGATGCTCCCCACAATTCGTTGTGAGTTGATTATGCTTGAAAATCAACTTCCTCTGTTTGTTCTAACCAAATTGTTTGAGTTAACAATAGATAGTACTGCTACCTCTGAAATATTGATTCTCAATTCCTAATATCCCTAACAATTAACAATTGAAAGCCACATACAAAGATAGATTACCACTATATTTAAATTCATCAATCATCATTGGTCCCTTAAACTCAAATATACGAAACTAAGACAAGCCCCCTTAGAAGCACCAATTATTGGTAGAAAACGGGCACTCCCTCCCTCTATACTCCAAAATAGAACAAATTTCACACTCCTTTATATATATATATGTAGCAATCATATTCATGATTTGTGTGGGTATGAGAGAAAAATAAATTGGACAGAGTTAGAAAAAGACCTAGGGCACAAGGTTAATAATCACAACCTCATACCTAGTTTAACAACTTTGACCTCGTTAGATCAGGTAACGAGCATAGTTGCAGCAAGACGTACACGACAAGGGCTTGTTGTAGCGGCAACGACCAGGAACAGGGAGGGCAATGGGGGCGACCAAGAAAAGCTAGAGCAGCGGCGCGACCAAGAATGCACACAATGAGAGCAACAGAGCGACCAAGAACAGCAAGATTGCAAGAACACGTAGCTGGAATAATGGTTTCGCCGATGAAGGCTTTCAAGAGGGAACCGTTTTCTACCAAAGAGTGGTTTCACAGAGAAAAAAAAACGAGGGAGTGTTTCGCGGGATTTTTTTTAGATTAAACACTTAATCGTGGACTCTTTTTAATTTGGAGGGCAATGAATATAAAATTAACTCAACCGCTATATGGAATGAAATTGATTTTTACTGGCAATTAATAAATATTGCCATTAAAAGCTATTATTTTACTGGCTAATCTTTATTAGCCACTAAAAAGTTGGGCTAAACAGAAAATTAATGGCAATCAATTTATTGCCACTAAAAAATAGTCGCTAAAAGCAAATTTTGGTGTAGTGCTAGTTTTAATCTATTATTGTAAAAAAAAAAATTGACTTAGAAAAAAATGTAAAAATTAAAACCAAAAGATTGTAATTTCCTTTCTCAAGAGTATATATATTTGTGGATTTAACTTATTTAAAGCGAGTGTTTACTTTAGATAATAAGGCAAATTAATAATTATTATAAAAAAAATAATTATTGATTAAAAATCAATAATTAAAATTTAAATAATTTCATAATTTATTTTATATATATAAATGCGCATGTATATAATTACGATACAATACAATTTTAATATTATTTTTTAATTATTAATTATTAATTAATTTTTTATTCTACCCTATAAAGTAAATTCAATTTAAACTAGTGAAATATATACTACTTTATTTGTAACTAAAAACGCATTAACTATACTTAATCCATGTCTTATTGCTTTTTATTTGTCCACATGCATCGGTTTCGGTATTCATATATAATTTTATAAATGAAAAAATATGTTTTCCGTTTCTACAGTTTCGGTTAACTTTGATCTTCAATCCATGATCTCTGTCCGTCGATAAGATCTGTTAACCTACGAGCTCAGTAATAAAAGTTACATGTCAGCCTCAATAGTGAGTCCCAAAAAATTGACATATCATCTAATTAACTTTTTTATTAATATTTTAATTATTAAAATAACCCTAATCACTAAATTAAGATTTTCACCTAAGTAATTTTCTCGATGACTAATCAAAACCAGGTTTAATCTTGGAGCTTCGTTATTACCAAACTATATTCTCAACTAGTAAACTTAAATTAAATGCAGCAGCATAAGTAAATAAAATGTGAAAAATACTATCTGCATAGGCATTATACGACCATACATCATAATCATGTTACGGTAACCACCATCTCACTATCAATTCAATGTTTGAGGTGTTCGAAAGAAATTAAACATGAGGCTAAGGAAAATCTGTGTACGTACGTGATGAGATGTGATTGTGTGACAGGACATAAAATGTTCTGAAGCACTGCTTCTAGCTAGCTCACGATAAATACTAAGGTGAGGTGGGACTAGTTAAAGCCTTAAAGGGAAATGCCATTCAACGAATTGAGGGCAAAGGACAAATTTGAAGTTTCTCAATCACTGATAGTCTAATACTATGGGAATGCATTTTTTTATGTAAAATTTGTATATGGAAAGAGACATAAATAAAAAAAATGTTATATTGTGAGATAGTAGTAGATCCGTTAAAATTCATAAATTTTAATTTTTATTATTAATGTGTTTATATTTACTTCTATACTCACCCAAGGCTTTGGGTTTATTATATGATCACTCCGGTCCTAATTATAATAATCTTTTAACTACTTCACACGAATTAAGAAAGTTGGTTAATTTAGTTTATCGAAATAAATTTGTCATAAATGTGTATCATAATTCCTAAAGCACCCATAAATTTATTGAGACCCAATATCTTTCTCTTTCTATTTAACTACTCAATTGTATCATACTCTCTTTACTAATTAATTACTCACCTACCTCCACTAATGGGGTATTTTTTGTCAAAAAGTAATTAATGCATGAGATAATATGAAAAATGTTCTTATAAAAAGGACCCAGACCCACCCTACAAAAGGTTCTTATAAATAGGACCGGAGGGAGTATATAAATATCATAATATATATCATCCATATATATATATATTTACTTTTTTTCTTTATCTTTATCTTTATCTTTTTTATTGCACAACTCATTTTATTCTACACCTTTTTCTTCTTATTTCATGTCTCTGATTGGTGTAAAAACCGTAGTAGGGATGAGTAAAATCCAACTCGTCCCAACGCAAATTTCTTGAACTGGATTAGACCATATTTCACATGAAAAATTAAGGTTAAATTGGGTAATAATCAGTATTGAGTTGATGACATGTTTGAGTTAATTTTGATGTTACCCAATTCACTCCACACTCACCGCTAAACTTTAATATAAATATAATGTATCAATAAAATTTCTTAAATATAACTCACCTCATGATTGATGATTTGGGGGTTGTTTAGCCTCCCAAGGGTTTTGCGCCAATTTCTAAATTTGGCTTGATAAATCACATCAATGTTCATATAATGAATATAATCATATAATAGCTAGCTAGCTAAGAGAATGGGTAGGTAAGACATGAGGCGAAATCATAGGGATCATGGCTCAAGCAAATTGGAGATGATTTCTCTTTGATTCGCTCCAACATTATAGGGTTCAAATTATTCTCTTTGAGAATGGTTAAAACTAATTAGAAGCTAATAAGAGAATACTTACCATGCATCTCCACATATTTACCCCATAAGATTGTTTTCAAAAATCAAATATGTTTTTATTTGAGTGGATAGAACTTAAATTTCTTAAATATATATGTGATTTTAATGTTTGATTCTTAAATTTATGAAAAAACATACAGTTGATAAGAGAGATCTCCTCCTTTTTGCACTTGACAATATCTTGAAATATCACACCAAATAATATATGACCTTGACTAAAGTTAAAACTTGGAAGCATCCCCAATTTGCTTAATTATTGGTGGGGGCAGGAATAGAACTTTGCCTTGAACAGGGATACTGCCTTCGTGGATAACCATAGCTTTTGTCTACTGATCTGTCTATTTGCTAGAAAGTTATGAGTTATGACAGGTACTTTAAAACCGATAAATATCGTAAAATCAACATTTTTTAAAATTAAATCCTTAATAGAATGAATAAAAAAATAGCATATTTTAATTCACGAAAAAAAGGATTTTTTTTTTTTTTCAATGATGATATGTCTACGGTGGACCATGGTACCATGGTTCACGCGCATGGTCTAAAATGTGGAAATATAGTAATTTAAATTTTTAACCACCAAATTTAACGTTTATTTTATTGATGATTGATATTAAAATAGTTTTCAGTTACTTTTATGAAATATTACTTGAAAATAATAAAAATTCAAATCGATATTACCATATAATGTAAAATTTTGCCTTTTAACTTAAAATTGATATATCCTCAATGAAATTAACATATGTTGTATTGTAAATCCATATTTTCCCTTAAATTAAACTCAAATAGTCATGTGAAGACTATTTAATAAAAAAAAAATTATCTATCCACCGTTTGTAAAAAAAAAAAATATAAACCGGACTAGGTGAACCAAATTTTGTTTGGTCCACCCTAGAATCGTCGTGATAAGACATTAGGAAAAAAATGCATATATACATGATTTTATTATCATAACTTTTTATAATAAACACATATTTTTATAAAGATTAATTAATGACTTGAACTTTTTTTTCTATTTCTATTTTGATTAATAATAAAAAATGGTCACTTTTGATGTTTACATATTATAAAGTTTATAGTAAAAATGCCATTAATCGATTAATGTTATTATGTTCCCTTATCAAATCTTAATACTTTATATAAAAATATGAAATAATATTATATATTTCATATATAATAGATAAATGGCGTTTTTGTTCATTTATATAAAGTTTTAGTTATAAAAACTCGTTGTCTGAGGTGTTTGGAAAGAAAATTAGTCATGTGCCACAGAAAATTCAGTGTACGTGAGACATGATTGGGTGACAGGACATAAATAATGTTATGAGGCACAGCTTCTAGTTCACGATACAATGTTAAGGTAAGGTGGGGCAAGTTAAAAGAAAATGCCATCCAACAAATGGAGGACACTGGACAAATTTGAATCGTTTCAATCACTAATACTATGGGGATGAATTTTTTTAATTATATAAAATTTTTATATGAAAAGAAATATAAAAAATGTTATATAGTGTGTGGTATATCAGGTTTAAATTCATATATTTTAATATTGATGTCTTTATATTTTTCTTCTTTTACATTATTTTGTTATATAGAATTTTTCACATGATAAAATGTAGGCCCTCACACAGGAAACATAACAAGACCTTGACCAAAGTTGAGGCTTGGAAGTATATCCCCATTCTGTTATTGGTGGGGGAAACAAATAATTTTGCCTTAGACAGGGATATATACTGCCTTTGTTGACAAGCTTAGCTTGGCTACAAATAGCTCTGTCTCTCTAGTGATATACTATTATATTAATATATAAAGCTTTGTTTATTATAAAGTTATATATGGTAGATACTCTTCAAAACTTTTTTTTTTTTATGAATTCTCTTTAAAACTATTTATCAAAAAAAGATACTCTTTAGAACTATGTAAAATCAACATTTTTAAATTAAATCATTAATAGAGTGAATAAAGAAAAAAATGAATGGAATATTGATAGAAAAGAATTTATATATATATATATATATATATAACTTTATGATCATAAATTTTCATAATAAACACGTATAAGATTAGGGGCTTTTATTTTTTTTCTTATTAATTTTTATTTCAATTCAGTATAAAAATAAAAATAAAGCTTTTAATATTTGATAATTATAAAGTTCATATATTAAATGAAATGTTAATTCTAAGACATAACCTTATCTGATCACTTTAAAGGATTAATTCCTTAAATAATTTTATATGCATACCACATATTAACAATTAATTATCAAACACTATCATCATTGATCATATATATATGGTGCATATCATCCAATTAGTATAACTAAAGTACCTACAGTTTTCTATATAATTTTTGGTACTTGACCAGGGTATCCACCGCCGACAGCAGTGACTAATCCTCTCGCTGGTTTGTAGGCACCTCGATGGGTGGGACAGCTGGCCCTGGATTTTAAAGGAGCTGCATGCCCAAGGCGGGATTCGAACCCCCGACCTTGGTTAAGCTTGGATCAGCCCCCTCCGCTGAACTACAGTTTTCTATATATGTATAGATTAAGTGTGTTTCCATTAAATAATTGATTAACTTTTATATTCTCTTAAGAAAATTTGAAATTTATAAAATATAAATTAAAATATTAATATCTTAAAAATATAAAAACATTCAATATATATTTTTTATTTAATAATTATAAAAATATTTTAGGAAGATATAATAGAATTAGTTGGCTCAAATCTCCACCAGCAGGTTGTATTATTCAACCTCACCTACTACTGATAAAATTATTTGATTATAAGTTATTGGGTGCTTCGACTAATATTATACATATTGACGCGCACACTCACTTAATTATAACTTGTTTAATTATTACATATAAATTACAATAATAACTTCAAGTAGAGGTCAACAGAGCGGTAATACATGGATAAGCTTTATTAATTAATTATAATGTCAGCATGAGAAGAGAAATTAAAAACTTGTGTAGCCTTTTATTTTCAAAATTTATTTATATTATTCAAGTGGTATATATGCTTGATTTCCCCTTAAAGGTCTCGGATTCAAGTCTTGTGGATGGAAAAAATCCCCGCTGATAGAGTTGGTCCCACCAGGATGTGGATGTTCCGGCTCGAGCAGAATTGCCTCTTGTGCAGGATACTCGTGGTTCACGCAAAAAAAAAATCAATAATTAACATATTTTATTCTAGTTATAAAATAATTGTGGGAAACAAAAACTCATGTTGTCATTTAATATAAATTAACAATATCTTATTATTAATTCAATTTACATAATTGTGTGGAATCGGGTACGTAAAATATGTTGTTCACATGTATATATAATAGGATTTAATTGATATATAATGTCAGTGTAAAGAAGTTTTACACTGACATCCAATGGTGTGTCGTCACGTCATTTAATGAATGTGACATCTCATGTGTTATTAAATTCAATAAATGATATGACAGCACATCATTGAACTATTGTATATATATCAGTGCCTTAATTACAAAAATTTACGGATTTAATTTTAATGTCTATTTTTATAGCACTTGTTTAATTTTGTTATAATATACTCCTGGCTAGGTTCCTAAAAATGTAAAAAATGTCACTATGTTAATCCTTCAGCTGCTCACTATTAGAGACACTGTTAACAAAAGCTTATGAGGCACATTTTTTATGGCTTAGCTTGTTCTGCTAAATACCAAATAAATAGACAAATCACTCACATCAATAATCCTATATGGCAAGAGGGTAAAAACTATATTTTCTATTAAGTCCCTCAATTTGAGGGTGAAAGGTTATATATAAGGTTTAGGGTTTATTATTACTATAAAACGATGAAGTTAAAGGGTAAACAATGTAAGGAGAACACATATGAACTACCACCGTGAAGGGAGGGGGTGAATTGGCGACGAGGTTTTAGGAAGGAAGAGGAGAAACAGGAAACATTCCTCCTTTCGCAACTAAAACAGAGATGAATTTAAGGTTGGACAAACTACGACTAATAAGGTCTGATGTAAGAAGAACACAGATGAACTACCACTGTAGGGGAGGGGGGGAAATGGCGACGATGTTGTAGGAAGAGGAGAAATAGGATAAACCTTAACTCCTTTCGCGACTAACATATATAGATGAATTTAAGGTTGGACACAAAGTACTATCGTGACTAATAAGGTCACTATGCCAAAAAAGGCCAATTAGGGCGCTCCCGTACCCCATAAAAGGGCGCTTCCATACGCATTAATAGAAATTGCTCTTGTATGATCGTTGAAAGAAGAGTGTTTCTGACACGCCCTCACAGAAGTCAGTTAAGGGCGCTTAAAAAAGACATGGAAGTGCCCTAAGATTTTTAGCCAAACAACGCATCTTGGAGGGCGCTCCTAGTAAGCGCCCTAACGTATATTGTAGAGGGCGCTCCAGGTAAGCGCCCTAACCAGGTGCTTTTTTTTAATTGGGAGAGCGCTTAAACCAAGCGCCCTTGTTAATTTTTTTCAAATCAGGCTAATTCTGAACCTAATTAATATTTTATTGCATTCTATTCTATATGGTTTTCATTCCAATGAGGTATCTCTAAAACCATATTCCTTATCATTTAAACAATTATTAGATGTAGGAAGAATTTCATTCCATTTACACATTCACAACACAAACACAAGTAAAGTTATCAACAATACTTCATATTAAGAATTCAAGAACTCTAATAGATTGACAGTTTCCTATATTTTTTAACTTTTCCGAAAATATGAAATACCTATACAACTACATAGAAGCAACCACAAATCATGACATGCAACAATGCTCAACTCAATTGGTAAATATAAAACATATATACATGACCTATAAAAATTTTGGCAGAGTTTAACCTGTTTATTCAACTTTTCCCAACTTATCAAACACTTGCAAAACTCCATACCAGCAACCAGAATTTATCATTCAAAGAGTTCTAACAAGTTCAGAATAGAATATGCTAACTACATGTATCATGAGTTTTACGTTCATAACACCACTCAACAATGGAGCAGCTAGCAGAAACATGGGTGCAACTAGTAAATAGTTGCAGAAAAAAAACCCTAATTTTTTGTGCAACTAGCAGAAACATGTGTGCAACTAGCAAAATAGTTATAGAAAAAAAACCCTAACCTTTTGAAGCTGTCACTTGCGGAGGAGATGCTCGGACGATTGCTTAGTGCTCGGCGCTACTCACTGCTCGGACGGAGCAGTGGACGTCATGGTGACGCTACGCGTGGAAGGACCACCGAGAAAAGAGTGGGAGAGGGAGAAGGTGAGGACGGAGCTGGGACGTCACGAGGAGGACCACCGACGTGGAAGGAACAAACCAGACAAAGAGTGAGAGAGGGAGACGGTGATGGTATAGAGAGAGAGAGAGCGAGAGGTGTGTGAGAGACGCGAAAGGAAAATAAAACTGAATTAATGGGGGGGGGGGGTTTAGTGACTAAAGGAGGGCGCTCATAAATGAAAAAAAGGGGAAGGGTAAGAGGGCGCTTAGTAAGCGCCCTAAAGGAAAGCTACGTACTGAAGGGCGCTCATAAACACCCTAATTTTAAAAAAAAAATAGTGTGGGAGGGCGCTTAAGAAGTGCCCTCAGCGTACGGGACAGGAGGGCGCTCAGGAAACGCCTTAATAGTAAGAGTAAAAAAAATAAAGAACCTGGCGTATGAGGGCGCTCAAACAAGCGCCCTATACTGAAAAATCGTCTTATTTAATAGGGCGTTTGTACGAGCGCCTTAATTGGTTAAAATAGACAAAATACATACATAAAATACAAGGTGCTCGGGTGAGCGCCCGAACTGGAAATACTAAGGGCGCGCCCGCCCAAATTATACAAGCGATCTAACGTTAAAAACTCAATCCAAGCGCTAATCCACACGAGACCGCCCTAAACTAGGTGCTCTTATATCCTAAATTTGGCGTAGTGGGTCAGGGACAAATTAATTTAAGATTTTTGAACAAATTCCCTTTCACAATATCACATTCCCAACGAAATATTCCTCCTTTCGTGACATCTTAATATTGAAGAACATAAACAGGAACAACATGAATTCACAAACGTTGCCTTCTTGATAATGAATTAGTACTATATCGTGACTTGAGGTGCTCTTCAAGATGGATAGTTGCTCCAATTTTTTGGATTGTTACTTTAGGTTTTGATAACGTTTTTTAATCGTGGAAGAAGACTCCCCAATGAATAGGGACATAAAGATACTAGATTAAAATTGATATTAGGTTGCCATAACCTTTAAAACAAATGCATCATTTTGCAATGTGGGACAATGACAAAATACAACAAAATAAGAAAATTACAAAAGAGAAATGAAAAGCAAAGCTTCATCAAGTAGAAATTCCTAGTATATTATAAAGTAAAAAAATCACAAATAGATATTTATAAAAATGTATTTTTAATTTGTAATATATTATATATATATATAGATCAATTTTAAAAATATGCATAAATATATTAGACATTTTAATAAAATTAATATATCCCTATATAGAATTACATAAGGTATTTTTTATTAAATAATTATATATGTGAGTGCGGGTATGGGGCGGGCTGGGCATCAAAGTGCCCGTACCCACACTCGTCCCCATGCAAAAGTGCGGGCTTTTGCCCGTACCCGTGCCCATACCCGCTTTGCGGGTTTTTACCCTGCCCATTGCGGATAATTTTTGCGGGTATCCATAGGGCTTGTGCTCAATTGCCATCCCTACTCCCATTTGATTTGTGGGAAGATTTTATGGTAGTTTGAGTTTTCTATTTTTTGAAATAAAAGCTTGGACTTCCACAATTTTGGACTTTCAATAAAAATTATTGTAACCAACAAAACTACTTGCAGTGATAGAATCAGTTTGAACAAATTTTTATTCAAGAACTTCTAGTAGAAGAAAATACAATAAATTAAGAAATTAAAATGAATTGAATTTCTTTCATATATAAGTTGAAATTAGTTTATGCAACTCAATTTCTTTAGAAACTCTTCCATTTAACTTCTTCATAAATAACTAATTTTAATTTTATGAAAGAAATTGAATTCATTTTACCTTCTTAATTCATTCTATTTTTATTTTCTGAAAGTTCTTCTACAGAAGTTTTATTTAAATTGACCCATATTAATGCCCACTATATTTATTTTATATACTATATATCGTATATTAATGAATTGATAAAATAAATAAATAAATAATAAAAAAAATTGGAAGACCTTGACTTTAATTATTCATAAATATTTCAGAAATAAATAGGCGCAAGAAAGTGTTACAGGGTATTCAATGGCAAATAATATCAAACAAGGGGTTCATCTATTATTTCAGAAAGTGTAAAAAAAAAAAACACCTATATAATACTCCCCCTGAGTTTTACTTGTAAGTTGAACATAAGTTTTAAACTTGTGTGCACTGTGCACATTAGACACACTCACACACCTATATATATGAAAAATCTTTTATAATATAGTACAAATTTTTTAGATATGTATTTGAATATTACAATATTAATGGACTCCTAATTAATGTGAGTCGAGTTAAATGAACACATTTAATTAAAGAAATTAAAGCATTCTCAACATTTTGTTTTTCATTCATGAAATTTAGACTCAATACCTTATTTATGAATAATTAAGCTTTATTTTCCTACTTAGACCAATAGATTAATAGATTTTATAATAGGACAGATTATATTGAAGAAAGCTGAAAATCTTAAATATGAGGGACAAAACTCATTGCAACTTGCGAAAATGTCATCCAGAAAAAAGACAGATTTGTTCTAGCTAAAACGTAAGGTTGTTAAAAAGACAGATTGAGATAAGAAATTGAATCATCTAATTTAAATTGACAGGTTATGATTTCAGTTTTATTTTCATTTAGATAAAATTCGGTCCAATATTTTTAATTTTATATTTGTGATTTGTTATATTTAGGAGTCATACTACTAATCTTTTAGAACATTTAGACACCAAAAAGGCAAGAGGGAGAATCTCTTTTAGTAATGTATTTCTTCCCATACATCTATAATTAAGGATTGAATTAGGATCACATATTTAAAATATTATACTAATTTGATATTTTGATTCCACTCAAACTAAAAAATATTAATTGTATGTTAACGTTCTTTATTTGAGCTAATATGAATTTAATAACTATACATTATCAAGAAAAAAGTTTTATACCGACATTGACACATCATTTAATGAGTATGACATGATTTCATACATCATTAAATTCATTAAATAATGTGACAACATATTATTGGATGTCAGAATATTATTTAAATATATATATATATATAGTAATTAATTAATAACATTAATATTTTGTGATTGGATAACTTTCACTTACTCTAGGAGTAGTGGCACTTATTATGTTCAATAACTTTTTATATACATTAAAATTAATTAATACAATTATTAAATTAAAATTTTCCATTTATAAAATTAAAAAAATATTTAATAATTCATTAAATAATTTTAATTTAACATATAATTTATTTTTAAAATATAAGTAAATTAATATTCACCATAAAATCATATACCTAATAATATATAATTTATCAAACATTTGATGTGTTATGACAATAATATCATAGATTAATAGCTAAATATGTTAAATATATATCACAAAAATTATTTTTAAAGTAAGTAAATCCTCATGTTTTTGTGATTTGATAAGTACACATAAAATGCATCACGTGAGATCTCTCATCAAAGCGAATATTTTTAATCATATATAAATTAATGAATGGTTAAGACTAATCATATATTTTATGGCAACTATTGGGTGATTATCTTAGTTATAATCTCTCTTTGTAATGGGTTGGAGTACCTCTTGTATTCTAATTAATTCATTTTGTTTATAAAAAAAATAATTTCATATCTCAATATGTCTCCCTACACACATAAAAACATATGTGTATTCTATGATATTTTTTTGTTTAATCACAGGTATCCTCCACGGGAGACAATCCTGTTCGAGCCGGGAACATCCACATCATGGTGGGGCTAACTCTTCCAGCGGAGATTTTTTCCATCCACAAGACTCGAACCCGAGACCTTGCTTAAGGGGAAACAAACATGTACCACTTGAACCTTTAAATCAACATTGATTAGTCTTTTTTTAATGATTTATGCTAATTTAGTTTTTTTGTTAACCACTAATATCTCTAGTTGTACTAGAGACAATCATGTTTGAGGTTTAATTATAATTAAAACTTCTCAATTCTTTTTGAAGACATTTGTTTAGTTAATTAACTTATGATTTAATTATTTCTATTTATATAGACCGGTTATGTTATATAGTTAAGCAATTTAAAAATTTATCAAGAGAGAGAGAGAGGGGAGTTTTTTTAATGATAGAAGTAGATAATAATGTATAAATTAATTCCATATAGCATTTGACTTTAATCAACGTCTTTTTTTTTCTTCCTTTTCCTCCTCGTTCGTCTATGCAACTGAAGCAAGAGGGGGTGACCTACCTAATCAAAAGTTAGTGAGTTGGTGTTAACTTGTCTCTGACATCAGCCAAACATGTCTGACCCATTGCTTAATTATAAAGGGCGAAACAGCTCAGTACTTTCTATGCACCCACCTCTCTACACAGTATTCAAATTCAGAATTGTTTGAGTTCGTCCAAACATTAATAGGTCCATAACACATATCAATTCTTCATCTTTCCAATCGCAGCACGCAATTTTGAAACTATAGAATTAATAGTTTTAAACTACATGTATATTTTAGGGAGAAATTATATTTGAGTCAGGAACATCTATATCATGCATCAAGGACGGATGCATGCATCAAGGACGGATGCAGGTTAGGTCTTTTGGGGGCAAATTGTCCCCGACCACAAATATTTTTAATTTTTTTACTATTACATATATTATGTGTATTAATTTTCTCACAAAATTTTTATATTTTTAGTATTATAAATTTATATAGGTACATGTATGAGTATTACCCCCACAATCTAAACTTTTTGGGTCCCTCACTGTTAATATCATTGTGGAATTAACTCTCCTAATAATTTTTTTTTCCATATATATATATACAAGATTCGAACCCACCAAAACCTTACTTAAAAAAAATCAAACATGTATATCTACAACTTGAGCAAACCCCGATTGATAGAATTAATTCTCTCTATATATGTATTTCTCTTGTATACTAATATATATGATATGATTCTACCTATATAATTTTAAAATGAAGAGAATCCAAGTTTTAGCCAAATAGTTACATATTTAATTTAACTCTTGTCATTGCGAATATTGCTAGCTTATATATGCAGTCTAATTAAAAATGTAAAGTTAATTTATCATAAGATAATGCAATACATAAATTGAAAATTTAATTTAAACTTCATTTAAAAAGTACACTTTTTGAATGGAAAAAGTTTTTCAAAAATTAGAATTGTACTATGGCAAACTTACTCAAGAGAGGACTAGGTGGTGAGAGATTAAAGACCATGCATATATGGTTCAAACTTATAAGAATTATTTTAATATCATTGTTTTTAATTTTTCAGAAACTATTAATTTTTATTTTAAAAAGCTAAAGTAAATTTGAGTAGTTTTTTATTTTTTAAAAACTTGTATAATTAATTATTATAGTTTTCTGAACACTTTGTTTTTCTTAAAAATGTGTTTTTTCCCTAAAAAAATACAAACAAGTGGGCCTTATGAATTGGTAGCGGTATATATATGTATTTTTCTGTTTTACTTAAGGATATTCTCTTCATTAAGTAATTAATAGAGGCATACTTGCACACATTTAACTAGTTAGCTGGATAGGGTAAGTGAATTAAGTACATGAAATGCACATAAGATCACTACTTGAACAAAAAGAAAGAAAGTAAAAAAAAAAAAAGATAGAGAAAAATAAACAGAAAAAGACAATTCATAGTGTATATATAGGATGTGCAAAAGGTTAATTAAATAAATCCATCAGCAGATGACAGACAACCTATACGTGGCAGTAGCTTCAAAAAGATTCCAAACCAGAGAGGACAAGTAATATAGCTACAAATACACATATATTAGTTGTTTTGAATACATATAATTAAGATTGGTGAATTGCACATTTTGGTGGTGTCATTTCCATTTATAAGCTATTAATTAATTTAACATTCTACGCACAGGTTGATTGCTCCTTTTATTTACCCAATGGCCAATACCCATCTCTATGAAGTACGTACTGTTTGGAGGAAGATTTTAGGGTGCATGGATGAAAATAATCCATCTATCCAATTTATATTTTTTTAATTATTAAAGGTGAATGAATAGTTTTATTTTTATTAAATGTTTTTATATGATTATTTGAGCTTAATTTAGGAAAAATATACATTTATAAGATAATTTATGCTAGTTTTATTGATGATTTTATCAATTTAAAATTGAAATGAAAAAATTTTACATTACACACTACTATCAATTTGAGTTTTTATTTTTTTTTTCAACCAATACTTTATAAAATTAACTGAAAACCGGTTTAATATCAACCATTAATAAAATGAGCGTTGAAGTTAAATGTCATGAATTTAAATTACTATATTTTTATATTTTGGACCAATTGGACCATGGTCCACCTTAGATATACCTTTATTTAGATATCAATGGAAAGGATGAAATGAAATAAAATAAAATAATAAAAGTATTTTACTTGAATTATTTAAAAGAAAATGAAATATATTAACGCAACTTAAATGGTACCTTCCTGTTTTTAATTCATTGAAAAAAGAAGAGAAAGACTCAAGTTTAAATTATAAGTTTTCTTCTTTTATTTGAAAAAAACCAAAAAGAGGGTCGTCAATGTGTTGGAGTAATGCAATTTTTTTAGGGCTGTGAAGGGTTAATTGACTTAATTCTCTTCATCTCATTGTATTCAACCTATAAAAAAAATTGTATTCAACCTCACTTTTTTCTTCCCCTTCAATTTTGGAGTAATGGAATTCAATGATATATAATTTTTCTGAACAAAAAAAAAATGATATATAATTTTAATTATTTTATTTTACATCATTCTACTTTGTTTTTTTATTCTATATGTTTCACTTTTATTAGATATCAAACATAATGAGCTTCTTTCATTAGAGATGTGTGATGTTCATAATACTAATGAATATTTGGAACATCGATTAAGATATCATAAAAATCAAAATATTTTCGTAAAAATGTAAGATTTAATATTGTAAATACATTAATTAAATATGGTGGTCTCCAATAATAAAATTTAGGGAAAATTACACCCACCTCCCCTGAGGTTTGTCTAAATAACAAAGACCTCCGCTCTAGTTTTTGAAATGCACCCACCTCCCTTGCCTAAAGCAGAATGATAAAAAACTCGTATTTGTGGATATTCGTAGATATAACAGCAATGAGTACCCGCATATTTATTAAATTAGTAGTGACGAATATTATACTACTCGCCCCGCAGGTACCGGCCTGCATACTAATTAAAATAGATTTTCTATTAAATATATTAAAATATTAAGATTTTTTATTATTTTATGATGAGATAAAATTTAAATTTATTATTTTATAATAATATTTTCAATATATTAACTTGTATTAATATTATATAATGCAAATTTATATTGTATAAATTAATATAATATGATATCATAATATATTATATATCATTTTCTCTTTATTTTTTCTATAAATTTTGAGTTCTTAAATATTAATGGATACTCATGAATACCCGTTAATTACTCGCATGGGTAGCTATTAATTTTAATAGGTATGGATAGATGTAGTGTATAATTCATTCCGCCTCACTACTATATATCCCTAGCTAATCCTCAAGGTCTCAATGAGAAGGGAGGTGAGTGCATTTCAAAAACTAGAAGAAAAATGTTTGTTATTTAGATAAACCTTAGGAGAGGTGAGTGTAATTTTCCCTAAAAGTTATTTATTAATTTTTTAACCATTACCATTAGAGCTAGAGCATCGGTCAGAAGTACCATATATCAAATAAGAGGACATTCATTAATAATAATCTAACTAGTCAAAAAGATAAGATTCATACATGTGATTGATTACTAAAGAGTGTGTTTGATAAGAAGCACTAATTTATAAATTAATTTGATCAATATATATATATATATATATATATATAAATTTTTGGTAAAATATATAAAACTACATAGTTTATTAATTAGGAGTTTTTAGATTATAAGCTATTTTGACTAATTTCTAGTTTCTTTTATTTTTATCCCTTATATTTAATACATGCATCTCCCTGTTTGTCCTTAATTTTTCAAAACTTTTTTTTAGTATTTTTAGTAAAAACTTCCCTGTTCCCTTTTCCCTTTCACACTCTAATTAATCTCTTTAAGTCTTTATTCACGCTTTTTAATTTTTACTTAAAATTTTAAAAAAATTTAAATTGTAATTTTATTTTAAAAATATTATAATTATTTTTATATTACAATATTCATTTTAGTTATTTCATTATCTATTTTAATCAAATATTTTGTCATTAAAAAATTTAACAAGAATTTAAAAATTATAAAAAATCTAAAATCATAATTTCTTAATAATATATTTTTTAGTTAGGAAAGTAAAAATAGATTTTATATAATAAATCTTATGTGAATATGACCTTTAATCTCATTTTATATTTATTATTAATTTATCAATTAATTTCACATTGTACTTTTAATTCAATAAACTGATTTATAAATTAAGAACTTAGAAAATAGGAATTTATAATAAGGCTAAAATTTAGCTTATGAGTTAGATTTACCCCTTACAATTAAGTGGATACACATAGTCAAATTTGTTTGCCCCATATGCTTCCCTACCAAACTTTGCAATTTTTTTTTTGTGCAAGACCACAGGTATGCTCCACGGCAGGCAACCTACTAAACTTTGCAATTGAAGTGTCTTGCTAGCTAGTTTTAAAGATGTTCTTATCTGCTCGCTAATAACTGTAGAAAGCTAGCGTTGGAATTAATCATAGCTGGACAAGAAATGAAATTAATGAGATTAATTAAGAAAGTTACCAAAAGCTATTTCGAAGCAGTCCAATTTATGGCACCAGATACTATATTTTAAACGTGCAACCCATTTAGCGAAAAATTACTAATAAAAACTAGGACGGTTCACCAGTTGCCACATAATACTTTTAACAGAGCCAACTCACCACTTAACAATCCTATTTAACAGAAGGATCAAAAGTGATAACGGAGGAAATTTCCAGGGACTAAAATGTTTTAAAAAAAAATTCAGGGACTAAAACCATAAACACCTATATTTTTAGGGACTAAAAACATATTTAAGCCTTTCTTTTATAATGAAACATATTAATAAGAACGAATAATGAGAGAAAATATTTTAATGTCATACAAAAAAAGAAAATGAAAGTGAGATAAAAAAATAAAAGAAAATGACAGGATTAAGACCACTTCCCGTGGAGGATCTCCGTGATTCATAAAACAACACTACAATAGAAGCTAAATAAATGTAGATATGGTTGTGACAAAAAATGGAAAGAAAGTAAAAAGGGTAATACGGTTTTTATCATAGTCCATTTCTGATTTTTATTACATAAAAACACACATTAGGATTTATAATAAACATGTTGATGTCTGAAAAAATAAAATGCTAGGAACAGGACTGTCTCCCGTGGAGAATACCCGTAGTTCATTATAAAAAAGTTGTTTTATAATGAAACATATTAATAAAAACGAATAATGAGAGAAAATATATTAATATCTAATTAAAAAGAAAACGAAAGTAATATAAAAAATAAAAGAAAAAAGAAAGCGACATAATTAAGACCGCCTCTTGTGGAGGATACTCATGATTAAAAAAAATGCTACAATAAAAGCTAAATAAATGGAAATATAATTTTAATGAAATTTTTAAAAAATAAAAAAGATGATATGATGTTTTTGGGAGAAAAAATAAAATGGTAGGAATAGAATTGTCTCCCGTGGAGAATACCCGTATTCGATAAAAAAATTTCTTTTATAAATAAACATATAAACATATTAATAAAAATGAATGATGAGATAAAATATTTTAATATCATAATAAAAAAAGAAAATGAAAGTGAGATAAAAAATAAAAGAAAAAAGAAAATGACACGATTAAGATCGTCTCATCACTCATGTGGAGAATATCTGTGATTCATAAAAAAATTCTTTTATAATGAAAATATTAATTAAAACGAACAATGATGGAAAATATTTTAATATCATAATAAAAATGAAAGTGAGATAAAAAATAAAAGAAAAAAAGACAAGATTAAGACCGTCTCCCCACTACTAAAAATTTGGTAATTAGAGAGGGAAGAAATCCCTCGCTAAACAAGAAAAATCCCTCGCTAAAAATTTAGTGACGGATTTTGCGACGGATAGTAAATCCGTCGCTAAAAGTGGCGTCACTAAAATTTTGTGACGGATTTAAAAATCCGTCACAAATAGCGAGGGAAAATTTCCCTCGCTAAAATATAAAATTCCGTCACAAACTAAGTGGAGAAAGAAAACATAATTCCGTCACAAATAGTGAGGGAAAATTTCCCTCGCTAAGATATAAAATTCCGTCGCAAATTAATGGGAGAAATAAAACATAATTTCGTCACTAATTGTGACGGAATAATATTCCTCACAAATAGCGAGGGAAATTTTCCCTCCCTAAGATATAAAATTCCATCACAATCTGATTGGAGCAAGAAAGCATAGTTTCGTCACTAGTTGCGACGGAATTTATTCCTTCTCTAATAGAGAGGGAATTTTCCGTCGCTATTAAATATGGAAAAATGTTCCTCTCTAAATAATGAGGAGTTAATTCTCTCCCTAACTAGCGAGGGAGTTAATTCCCTCTCTAATTAGAGAGGGATTTGGAGAATTAATTTCATCATTATTGTTAGGAAATTAATTTGCCAGAGGTATTATTTCCTCTCTAACAAGCCATTTTTTTTTCATTAAAAATAATATTTATAAAATTCTCAATAAAAATCATAAGTATCAAATATTCAAACTCATAATTATCCAAATCATATAGATATATAAATTAAATATATATAGATATAAAAATTAAATACATATATGACAAAGCTAAATAATCAAATGTTAGTCCCATGCTCACCAAATCTTAGAGACATAGAAAGCTAAATATAAGTGTTTTGAATGTGTAGAAAAATATAAGAGTTCAATTACTACTTCTAGTGAAAATAGCATAATAATATAACGTATTGTCACACCTCTATTCAACAAAACTATCTCCTTGTTCAATTTAGGACAAAACCTCTTTTATCCCTAATTTTAAATATAATGGGTTTTACAAAACCAATTTTAAAACCATTTTCTAAAACAAGTTTCTAAACCATGAATTTGCTACAAACAACATAACGAAAAACAGCCCTTACCAACAAAATAATTATCTTGAAATTAAAATAAATAAATAGAAGAGATTAAACAAAAGAGTATAGACAAATAAGACTAAAACCTATGAAAATAAGGAACCAAATAAATAAAGACATGCTTGAATAATATAAATATATCTTAAATATTCTCTAACAGGGTATATAATATTAAGAGTGTACAACTGATTTAAAATGCTATAGATTTTTTACAACTAATTTCCAGAGCTCCCTAAATACAAAATAGAAACTAACCTCCCCTATATAGTGACGAACACCGAAAGCTCCGCCTCTTTCTCCCTAAACTGAAGCAATTCCATTAATTATTGGGAACTGCAACCCATCAACACGGTGGCGCGATTATAGCTACAAAAAGAAAGATAAGTTAAATTCACTATTAAGTTGCAACTTGACAGTGAAATACTATTAATTTGTAAAGAAACAATGACCACAAGTTCTCTTGATACACAAGAACTAACTCAAAAAGAAGAGATTATAAAAAAAATGAGTGAAAACTATAAACATAAAGCATCATACAATATCACATTCACAGATAAATGGTGATGTGCTTGTATATAAAAATCAACTTGTTCCTAAAGACATAGAACCTCTTTATTGTCCTAACTTACAAGTAATGACTAAAATGCCATGTCACAATAACAATCACAAGGAAAAGCAATTAAATTTACATGTATCAACAAATAGGGATTAGGACAAAGTAGCATGTCATTCAAGAAACCTAGGTTAGCCAACAAAAAGTTAGGCTAGAAGCAGTTAATAATCTATCAAAGTAATAGTGAGAATTTTTTTTATAATAGAGCGGGGGGAAATGGCAATCATGGATAAGTGGAGACACCGAAGCTATATGTTTCTTTACTCAATATGAATGCACATGAGAACTTTTAGACACTTACCAAAGGTAAACCAATATTGGGTAAAATCAATTCATAATCAAGGAAAAGATATAAAAGTAAGTCCATCTTAAAAGTGAACAATCATAAGATTCATTATACTTTAATCCTAAAACTGCATATTGCAAAAATTAATAATTAATAATAATGAACAAACAAACATAAATAAAGCAGTCCAGTTAATTGTATATGACACACATCTTCTGTTAGTCTTTTGAACATCAAAATGAAGAAAGCTTTAAAGAGGATGCACAATCACCTTATTGATGAATTGGGGCGGTGTTCCCGGTTCTATAAATAGATGAATTGGGAAGTGAAAAAGGGGGAGCTCTAATTCATTCATAGAGAATTCTAAAAGAAAAAAAGAGAGCATTTGAGTAAAAAAGGAGAAGGGGAGGAAGCGCATATTACAGAATTTGGACTTATCATCTTGAGTCCTAATTTATACAGTGAAAAAAAAGAGAAAAGAAGAGAAGTAGCTATGATAAAAAGAGAAAGAGGGCAAAAGAAAAACAGAAAGCAAAAGTAGTTCATACAAAGAGAGGAATTCAACACAAATCAAACAAATCGAAAGAAGCATAAACAGTCTTATTCTATTTCTTTTTGGTATGAACCATCATCCCTGAATTTATTTCTCCGCCAAATCACTATCCCTATGATGATAATATTCATGATCTGTGCACAAGTTTTTACTTGCACCATAACATCCAGGATACACATCACAAGCAAATGAAAACAGAACACAACCAGCACACACAACACACCCATTCAGTAACAAGTAATTTTCACAGTCTCATTCCAAGTAAAAATGTATATACATATACATATATAAAAACAGGGAAATAACAAAACCGCAGCTACTATCCACCAGTTGTGGACCACTGCCGTCGCAGCACCACCATCAAGCCTCTGTGTACACCCCTTTACAACCTTACTCCCACCACCTGTGACAGAAACAAAGCAGTGAAGAAACAGAACCAAACCCAAACAAAAGAAAGTCAAAGAAAAACAGACAGAAGAGAAAGGGAGAGTCACAACACCCACCGCCATGAGCCGCTGCCTTTGTGGCAGCCACCGCCTGCGAGCGGCGCCGCTCACCTCGTTTGGCCGCGGCGGTGCAACCCCTTCGTCGCACGAATGTGCGACCACCATTACAGGTCGTATGCGGCCCCCTTTTCCTCATCACTGTGGCTGACCACCGCGGACAGTCTCCCACAAGCGGTCGTCACCTCCTCTCGCGGCCGCGCACCAAAGCCCATCCATCCCCTTGTCCGTCAGCCGCCGTCTCGGCCAGAGGCGATCTCCCTTCGCGATCGTCCGTCTCCTCCTGCTCGCACAGTATCGCATCTCTGCGGCCACCACCGCAGCCAGCCACTGCAGCGTCGCGCCTCCCACCTTCCTCATCACCGTCGTGGGCGGCTCGTCCCTCCCAGCTGCTCGCGGTCGTGGGCTCCTTACATGGCAGCAGTAGCCACCCTCACTTCCCTATCTCTCTCTCTCAATCTCTTCCTCACTAGTAAACCCTAACAGACTTGGGTGAGTCAGTGAGTAAAGAGCCCCCGTTTTTTTCTTCTCTTTTGTTATTTCGCTCTTTTAAAAAAACAGAGCCTGATTCTTTTTATCTTTTTCCTCTTATTTTGTTTGTATTTTTAGGGCCAGCGATGTATAAGCTGAGGCCCACTCTTTTTTTTGTTGCACGCTTTTTTTTGTTATGGTTCCGGGCCAGTGATGAATTTATGAGGCACGGTTTGTTTTCTACTCAGTTTATTATTTGCTATCTGTTTTTATGCATTTATTTCTTTTGTGATCCTTTTATTATGTGTTCTTACATTGTTATTACTATCATTATGCATTTCCTTTATTTTTATGAAAGCCAGTGATGGTATCTGGAGCTCACTCATTTTATCATGTTATTCATCCATTGTTATTATTGTTGCTATTATTATTATTATTATTATTATTATTATTATTATTATTATTATTATTATTATTATTATGCTCTGTTTATTATATGTGTCCCACTCCCATTTCACATATATTACTATCATAATTTTCTGTTAATACTTTTCTAATACTTTGTGTTTGTTTAATTTACTTAATTTGTCCCTTCGTAATTGTAAATATTTCTTTATCCATGTGCAATATGGCTTTTTAAGTGAAATTCCTTTTAATAAAGTTATTTTTCCAAAATATCAAGAAAAACAAAGAAAATATATATTTTTAAAAATAAATATATGTATTTCTAAAAAATCAAAAACAAATATTTCCCAAAAAAAAATCTCTTGCAAAAATAAAAACATCAAAATTAAAATGTTTTCAAATTCTCTCTTTCTTAAAATTAAAATCAATCATTTTCCCAAAAATTAAAATCAACCATTTTTCACTAGTTTCACTAACTTGAAAGTAGGCAGTTAGGGTTAGGGTTATAACATCTTACACAGGCCATCATGCATGTCACTTATCCACGAATTTTAAAACGCTTCCAAAACCCACCAACATGCATTACCATGCAAAAGGTGCTAAAAATAATTTTTCCACAAATTTTTGGCAACTCTTACTATTTATTATTAATTATCCTCTATTTATCTTCAATTGACTCACAATAATTACATTTTATTTCAAAAAATCACCAAACTTCATTCCAAAGGTTTCCCTCACCACCCCTAACATCCCCTATGATCACATATAAAATTTCACACTCTAACTTTGCTTGCACTTCCACTAACTTGAAAGTAGCCACTTAGAGTTAGGGATATAACATCTTACACATGCCATAATGCAAGTCACTTATCCACAAATTCCGAAACTCTTCCAAAACTCACCAACATGCATTACCATGCAAAAGGTGCTTAAAATAATTTTCCCACAAATTTTTGGTGACTCTTACTATTTATTATTAATTTTTCTCTATTTATCTTCAATTAATTCACCATAATTACACTTTATTTCAAAAAATTACCAAACTTGGTTCCAAGGTTCCTCTCACTACCCCCCGGCATCCCCTGTGATCACCATATAAAAATTCGCACTGGAACTTTGCTTGCACTTCCACTAACTTGAAAGTAGGCAGTTAGGGTTAGGGTTATAACATCTTACACAGGCCATCATGCAAGTCACTTATCCACGAATTCTGAAATGCTTCCAAAACCCTCCAACATGCAGTGCTAAGCAAAAGGTTCTTAAGATAATTTTCCCACAAATTTTTGGCGACTCTTACTATTTATTATTAATTATCCTCTATTTATCTTCAATTAATTCACTACAATTAAAATTTATTTCAAAAAATCACCAAACTTCGTTCCAAGGTTCTCCTCACCACCTCCAACATCCCCTGTGATCAATGTATAAAAATTCACACTCAAACTTTCCTTGCACTTCCACTAACTTGAAACTAGCCACTTAGAGTTAGGGTTATAACATCTTACACATGTCATCGTGCAAGTCACTTATCCACGAATTCTGAAACGCTTCCAAAACCCACCAACATGCATTACCATGCAAAAGGTGCTAAAAATAATTTTTCCACAAATTTTTGGCAACTCTTACTATTTATTATTAATTATCCTCTATTTATCTTCAATTAACTCACAATAATTACATTTTATTTCAAAAAATCACCAAACTTCATTCCAAAGGTTTCCCTCACCACCCCTAACATCCCCTATGATCACATATAAAATTTCACACTCTAACTTTGCTTGCACTTCCACTAACTTGAAAGTAGCCACTTAGAGTTAGGGATATAACATCTTACACATGCCATAATGCAAGTCACTTATCCACAAATTCCGAAACTCTTCCAAAACTCACCAACATGCATTACCATGCAAAAGGTGCTTAAAATAATTTTCCCACAAATTTTTGGTGACTCTTACTATTTATTATTAATTTTTCTCTATTTATCTTCAATTAATTCACCATAATTACACTTTATTTCAAAAAATTACCAAACTTGGTTCCAAGGTTCCTCTCACTACCCCCGGCATCCCCTGTGATCACCATATAAAAATTCGCACTGGAACTTTGCTTGCACTTCCACTAACTTGAAAGTAGGCAGTTAGGGTTAGGGTTATAACATCTTACACAGGCCATCATGCAAGTCACTTATCCACGAATTCTGAAATGCTTCCAAAACCCTCCAACATGCAGTGCTAAGCAAAAGGTTCTTAAGATAATTTTCCCACAAATTTTTGGCGACTCTTACTATTTATTATTAATTATCCTCTATTTATCTTCAATTAATTCACTACAATTAAAATTTATTTCAAAAAATCACCAAACTTCGTTCCAAGGTTCTCCTCACCACCTCCAACATCCCCTGTGATCAATGTATAAAAATTCACACTCAAACTTTCCTTGCACTTCCACTAACTTGAAACTAGCCACTTAGAGTTAGGGTTATAACATCTTACACATGTCATCGTGCAAGTCACTTATCCACAAATTCTGAAACGCTTCCAAAACCCACCAACATGCATTACCATGCAAAAGGTGCTAAAAATAATTTTTCCACAATTTTTTGGCAACTCTTACTATTTATTATTAATTATCCTCTATTTATCTTCAATTAACTCACAATAATTACATTTTATTTCAAAAAATCACCAAACTTCATTCCAAAGGTTTCCCTCACCACCCCTAACATCCCCTATGATCACATATAAAATTTCACACTCTAACTTTGCTTGCACTTCCACTAACTTGAAAGTAGCCACTTAGAGTTAGGGATATAACATCTTACACATGCCATAATGCAAGTCACTTATCCACAAATTCCGAAACTCTTCCAAAACTCACCAACATGCATTACCATGCAAAAGGTGCTTAAAATAATTTTCCCACAAATTTTTGGTGACTCTTACTATTTATTATTAATTTTCCTCTATTTATCTTCAATTAATTCACCATAATTACACTTTATTTCAAAAAATTACCAAACTTGGTTCCAAGGTTCCTATCACTACCCCCGGCATCCCCTGTGATCACCATATAAAAATTCGCACTGGAACTTTGCTTGCACTTCCACTAACTTGAAAGTAGGCACTTAGGGTTAGGGTTATGACATCTTACACATGTAAATAAAACCATAATTTCATTTTTTAAAAGGGGAAAATAAAATATTTTTAAAAGTTTTTAGTTTGAACCACATGTATCCTCCACCTAATGCAATATTCTTGTTCGAGCCAGGAACATCCATCAAGGTGGGGTTAGCTCTCCCTGCGGGAATTTACACGTTCATTCAAAAAGTGAAGCATTATAGATATAGGTTTAATTTCAAAATTCTCAAATAATCAAAATCAAATTCTAAAAAAATTAACATTAGGTATTTAATGCAATAATTCTTTCAAAAAATTTTCCTAATTTATAAAAAATTGTGAATATGTTTGTTAATAAATATTGTAAATAAATTACATTTTTTCTCAAAAGGGAAATTAGAGAGGGAATAGATAATCCCTCGCAAATTAGAGATGGAATATGAAATCCCTCGCTAAATGGAGGGTATAGATTATTGATATTTTGTGAGGGAATTAAAATCCCTCGCTAATTAGAGAGGGAATCTAAAATCCCTCGCTAAATGGAGGGTATAGATTATTGATACTTTGTGAGGGAATTAAAATCCCTCGCTAATTAGAGAGGGGAATCTGAAATCCCTCACTAATTAGTGAGGGAATAAAAACCCTTGCTAAATCGAGGGTATAGATTATTGATACTTTGGGAGGGAATTAAAATCCCTCGCTAATTAGAGAGGGAATCTGAAATCCCTCGCTAATTAGTGAGGGAATATGAAATCCCTCACTAAATGGAGGGCATAGAGATTATTGATACTTTGTGAGGGAATTAAAATCCCTCGCTAATTATAGAGGGAATCTGAAATCCCTCTTTAATTAGTGAGGGAATCTGAAATCCCTCGCTAATTAGTGAGGGAATCTAAAATCCCTCGCTAATTAGTGAGGGAATCTAAAATCCCTCGCTAAATGGAGGGTATAGATTATTCATATTTTGTGAAGGAATTAAAATCCCTCACTAATTAGAGAGGGAATCTAAAATCCCTCGTTAATAGTGAGGGAATCCAAAATCCCTCGCTAAATGTAGGGTATAGATTATTGACACTTTGTGAGGGAATTAGAATCCCTGGCTAATTAGAGAGGGAATCTGAAATCCCTCGCTAATTAGTGAGGGAATCCGAAATCCCTCGCTAAATAGAGGGTATAGATTTTTGACATTTTGTGAGGGAATTAAAATCCCTCGCTACTTAGAGAGGGAATATGAAATCCCTCGCTAATTAGTGAGGGAATTTTCCCTCACTAAAATGTTCCCGATTTAGCGAGGAATTTTTGTGACGGATTTTTTAGAGAGGGAATATATCCGTCACAAATCCCTCTCTACTTGTTCACTGAAAATTTAGTGACGGAATTAGCGACAGATTTTAGCGAGGGATATTTTTCCTCTCTAAATCCGTCACAAAATTTAATTGCTACAAGTTTTGTGACGAATAATTTTTTCCGTCACAAAATCCCTCGCAAATAGTGAGGGATTAAAATCCCTCTCTAAAATCCCTCTCTAATATTGATTTTTTTAGTAGTGCCCATAGGGATACCCGTGATTCATAAAAAAACACTATAATAGAAGCTAAATATATGAAGATGTAATTTTGATGAAAAATAAAAAGAAAGTAAAAAAGATAATAAAAAATTAATGTATTAGCAAAATAAAATGGTAGGAATATGATTGTGACTATGCACCGAATAGTATTGCCCCTCTAGTAATAGAGGGTACCAATGGATAACACAAAAAATAGTATATTAGATATATTAGATTAGAAGAATAGAACTGAGCGGGAAAAAATAAAA
Organism: Sesbania bispinosa; assembly: GCA_026901365.1. Classification (NCBI taxonomy): domain Eukaryota; kingdom Viridiplantae; phylum Streptophyta; class Magnoliopsida; order Fabales; family Fabaceae; genus Sesbania; species Sesbania bispinosa. The sequence goes on from QLOH01001019.1 coordinate 52,629, forward strand.
ATAATGAGATAAATGATATATTAGAAAAATGAAAAAAATAAGTTCTTAAATAAAAATATTTAAAAAAATAAAAAAGTAAAAAAGAGAAAGATAAACACCTATAGAAAGAAAAAAATTTTAAAAAAAAATTGAAGAGGAAGCAATGCCGGGAGAGAGAAGTTTTAAAAAAAGAAAAATATTGAGGAAGCAACACGTGTACTGTTGGGCGGACAGTTTTCTTATAGAAGTAATAGACAATGGAGATCTACTCAGCAGAGAGAAATGAGTAAAGTTACTAATCACATGAAAATCGTGACCATTATTAATGAGAAGATATACATATACCTGAAATGAAATATTGGATCGCAGTCAAACGACATCATTCTAACAAAAGTAGACAATGCAAACAGAATACAAAGCGATTGATCGAAAGTAGTAGTATATATATCCTGCTAGATATTAATAATTGTGAAAAGCTGCAAAACATGTATGTATATGTATGTGTATTTTGAGCCACTGAAAGTGTTAACATGACGTGGAAAGTAAATGTACAAAAGTTTTGAATCCTCCATTATTTCCAATTAATAATACTATATAAACAACCGCCAGCCATCAAAACACTAGAAGAAGATTGAATTCAAATACTTACCCACATGCATGACAATTAAGGCTGCTACTTACGGTCCATCTGTTTTAGATTGAAGTAGAATTAATTCCAAACTGTTTAATTAAATTTTTAGTTTTATTTTAAAATTTAATGTAATTTGGGTCTCCAAGTCTTTTTTCACTCAATTATGTCCCTTTATTTTAAAATTATAAGCAAATTTAGCACTTTTATCAGTTTTTTTTAACCTAAACCCCCCAAATCCACATTTTCTATTCAAATGCTTAGATGTTATCATAAATTTGAGGCATGAAATAATTTTAAAAAATTAAAAAAGTAAGAAGTTTAGTGAAAACTTTAAAAAAATTGAAAGAATTTTGTAGGATGTGAGATTAGCTAGGGTTTGAAAACAGGAAAATTCTAGATTTTCATTATTTAGGGTGAAATTTGTTATTTTGATTTGAGTTTTGAGTGAAAGAAAATTTAAAAAAGGTTAATTAACCAATGGTCTTGCAAATTTGAACAGTGAATATACAACTATGTTAAATATTTGTCGTCCAGTAATCCTATTCGACTCATCCCATGGAAGATACATGTGATTTTGTAAAAGAATTTTGAGTTATTTAAGTAGAAGGAAAAATGATGGAGGGACTCAACTGTAACAATGAAAAATTAAGAAATTAAATTTACTTGAAATTTTTGGAGGAAATTTACTTGAAATTTACTTAAACCTAAGAAATTGATGATAAAAGAATTGAGGTTAAAAATTGATTTGTGTTAGAAATAATATATTAAAACTATTTTTTTTTTTTGGTTTAACCACAGGTATCTTTCAGGGAGGCAATCCTGTTCGAGCCGGGAATATTAAAACTAAATTGAGAAGAATTAAATAATATTATTTTTATTAAAGTATAAATATAGATAAATTTTGTGCGTCTCACATTAAAATTAATCCTAGCTATTTAATTAAAAGGCTAAATTTTTTTACTTCTCTCATAATATATTTTACTCATCGTAGAATTAATTTTGAAAGACAAATGTGCATGTTTACAGTGGATTTAGCTGACGCAGACGGAGAAAAAAGGCTCTAATTAATTAACAGAAAGAAGGGAGCCAAACTGGAAGAAAGGAGCATTAATATTAGTGGGAAAAGGGCTGTAATATACTAATGATGATATGCACGCCCAAAAGTCAGCTGTATCTATATATAGTTTTCGGTAATGACTAGTTATTTTAAAACAAAAGTTTAGAGACTTTATAATACATTAATTAACGTATAGAAACAATAATGAGAAAAATACAAAGAGAGAGTAGGTTCTCTAGCTAGGAAAGAGACAATTTACGTACGCATAGAAATTTAAAGAGATGGGGTCTTCTTCTTCTGTCTCTGTCCTCTCTTCCCCCGTGGTCTGACTGAACCTTTGTCAACGGTTTTGTTATTAACATTGTAATATGGTGGAATCAGTCCTCCGGGTTCTCAAACCCAAAGCTGGTTTATTTCTCCCAAATTTCCTATTCCTTCCCCTGCCCCACTTTTCCCCTTCTTCCCCTCACTATATATACATCACAAATCCACGTATCATTACCATCCAATCTTCAAGCTCCTCACTCCCTTTCTTTCTATAAGCCCGGCCCATTTTCTAATTTCTACTACTATCCATCATAGATTCCTCAACCAATTAAGGTAGTTAATTGGGATGAGCGAGTAAAATTAACTCCATTTAATTAATTAATTAATTATATATATGCATGTTCTTAATTATGTGATTTTTATACTTTTCCACAGGTTAATTGGTTTGCATTGAGTATATATATATATATGTCTCCTGCAATGGCAATAAGTGATAAGAGGATGAGCGAGGCGGAGAGTACTCTTCCGTATCATAAAGGAGTGAAGCACCTCTATGAGAAGGGTCAGCTTCAGACGGTACCAAACAAGTATATACTTCCTGCTTCAGAAAGACCCACCGTTAATAATTTGGATCACCCAAATGTTGCCACGCAAAAAATTCAGCTGCCCATCATTGATTTTGCCGAATTGCTTGGCCCAAATAGGCCCCAAGTCCTTAAGTCCCTTGCAAATGCTTGTCAACACTATGGCTTTTTCCAGGTACGTAGGATATAATATATATATCCTTTATGCATTTTAATTATATAGTGAAAATAATTAAATTGAGGTTATGGATGCAGCTGGTAAATCATAGCATCCCGGATGATGTGTTGAGGAGCATAATAGATGTGATTGGAAGGTTCTTTGATCTTCCTTTGAGGAGAGAGCTAAGTATATGACAACTGATATGCGAGCACCCGTTCGATGTGGGACCAGTTTCAGCCAAACCAAAGACACAGTGTTCTGTTGGAGGGATTTCTTGAAACTCATCTGCCGTCCCTTGCCTGATTTCCTCCCCCATTGGCCTTCTTCCCCGGTGGACTTTCGGTGAGCTCACCTTAATTCACTAGCTATAGGAACAATTACAACTATTTTTAATTAATTCATCCCTTCCCTCTTCATTAATTAAGACGACTGAATTTAAGTAGAATAAAATGAGATTGACTCCAAATACAAGTTAAATAAAATTATAAAGTAATTATTTATAATAAAAAGAGTTCATATATTATTTTGTTCGTGTACAAGGAAATTTTGAATTTAGAATCTCATATTAAACTACTCAAACCCCAACCATTATCATTAGTAAAAATGTCACATAATTACAATTTTTTCTTAACATATATAATATTTTTTAATTTTAAGACATTATTAAAAATGATAATATATCACTATCAATTACAGGTGTAATATGTGAATAAAAAAAAATTCTCTTCAGTACTAAAAAATTATCAGTAGGAGTCTAGGAGAGGGATTATTTTCATAAAATGCATTTTTAGAAATAGATGAAGAAATGTTAAACACAAGAATCCTAAGTAAAGGAATGAAATAATATTAATTTTTTTAAAAAATAAAATTTATAAATATATGAAGAAAAATTGAGCCGATTAACCCAAAAATTGATTCAGACCTATCCTATATAAAATGATTATGAAATAAAACTCACAATTTCACCCAAATTATAATTGGGGTAGGGCCAATGGCCCCTATATATCACTATCAATCTAAAGTGAACGGACAAGCTTTTTACAACTTCAAATCAAGTCGCAATCCATTGCTTTATAAATGTAAAGAAAATAATTAACACAGTTTAATTTTGATTACTAGTAAATTATTACTATTGGTTAAATTACAAGAATGTGTGCGGCGTGAGTACATGTATTCATTAATTTAATTTGAATTTAAAACAGGGAAGTGGTGGCCACCTATGCAGAAGAAACCAAAGAGTTGTTCATGGCAGTAATGGAAGGCATCCTAGAAAGCTTAGGGATTATGGAAGCCAACCAAGAAAAGGAGAACATAATGAAAGAGTTGGAGAATGGGAGCCAGATGTTGGTGGCCAATTTCTACCCACCATGCCCTTCTCCTGACTCAACCCTGGGGATGCACCCTCACTCTGATTATGGATTCCTCACACTTCTCCTCCAAGATGAAGTTGAGGGTTTGCAGATCCAATACCAAGGCAAATGGGTCACTGTTCAACCTATTCCCAATGCCTTCGTTGTCAATATTGGTGACCACTTAGAGGTACAATATACTATAATGTATACTCATCTTAATAGTCATCTATAGATAAATATTGTGCTGATTAATTTTTTTTCTTTTTTGTATTATATGTTAGATATATAGCAATGGAAAATACAAGAGCGTATTACATAGGGTACTGGTGAATGAAGTGAAGAGTAGGGTATCAGTGGCTTCATTCCATAGCCTTCCCTTCAATTGCACGGTGAGAGCGTGCCCAACACTCATTGACGAAGCGAATCCCAAGCGTTACATGGACACGGATTTTGCTAGCTTTCTTTCCTATGTATCCACTAGAGAGGCCAAGAAAAAGGATTTCCTCGACTCCAGGAAATTGACATGCACATAATAATTAATTAGTAATTAGCAAATTAAAGAAATTTTACAATTAAATTAGGAATCATAAAGTATTGAAGTGAGAGAGAGAGAGAGACAATAATATATATGTACCATTTGATCATATATGGTTTGATTATTGTCTCTCACAGAACCACCTCACTTTCTTTCTGCTCTGTATTGTTATTAGTGTACGTGCGTCGAGTCATCGATATTCAGTGTCTCTGTGAAAATCCTGCTTTGTTATGTTGTAGAAGAAAATTTTGGAAACTATATATATGTGATTGTATTTTGAATATGGTATTTAATTAAATTAGTCAAGAATTAAGAGGATCCATATGCATGGTGGGTTATATAATTTGATCTTAATATATACTCTGTATAAATTAAAAACTTAGAACAGAGAGCTCTAGAGTACTTGGGTTGGATATCTTTCTTGTTAATCTCACGTGATTGTACCAGCACATCTACACAAATGTATAAATAAATTTATGAGCAACTCAACACTATAGGCTATGTTTGGTTCAATGTTAAGGCACGTTCCAAACCATATCGAAATATGAAAGGAACAATTTTATTACTTTACTTCAGTTCAGGGTCAAAGCATACGTTTTTGTGAAGGATCTCATGAATCTCCAATTGTTCCCGCTCCCAACTGAGATTTGAACATTGCAATTAATGAGTAAATGAAAATGGATTCCTCACAGTAGAGACATTTGTTAGAGTGTTGAATCTCTCTAGAAAATCTAATCCTCACGACTAGTACTACTCATTCAAGAGTATAGGAATTTTTCTTTACATCGATGAGAATGTACCTTTGAAATAAAAGGAATATGCAGACCCATTGCCCCAAAGAATATTCTTTTGTAGATGCTTTGCACAACAATATAAATATCATGCACAGGGGGTCAGGGCCTGATTTCGTATTATAATTAATTAGCAACAGATCAAAGATGCATGTTTCGCCCCAAAATATATATCATCAGAAGGAAATGTCTGTCAGTAACTTACCTCGAGCTATATAGCTTTTATTTGCGATTCCAAACATACAGAAGAAATCCACACCAATTTCCCTGATCTTGGAGGAATAATTACTACCATTTTTTAATCATAAATAAATAAATACGTCAAGTTGAGCCAAGTTCACAGTGGGCATGGATGGCTTGGGAGAATTTCCACGTATTTTGTAGCATGTCTTAGCCGTGTGACCTTTCTTCCCACAAAATTGACACACAGGTGGTGGGAAGGAGTTGCCTTGTCGCTTATGATTATTGGAGTGAGGACGCCCACGATGTGTAGAGGAACGATGGACATGATTGGCTGTAGCAGGCAACACAGCAGACGCACGTTCCTCACGTTGAAGATATAATTCAAAGTCCACTAATTTGTCAAACAGATCATCAAAGTTGATGGGGGTGTCACGAGTCCGAATGGAAGTTGTAAATTCTCGAAACGAGGGTCCCAAACCATTGAGGGCATAGATGACGAGATCAAAATCATCTAGTGAGTGCCCAATTAAGGCAAGTTCATCAGCAGTGCTCCGAATTGATCGAAGATATTCAGAGATAGAGGAAGTGCCCTTAGAGAGGGTGCTGAGGCGCTCACGGAAGAGACATAACACGCGAGTGAGAACGATTAGCATAAGCACGTTGCAACTTGACCCAAGCATCTGCAGATGTGTCTGCGGAGGAAATAACAGCACGTGCTTCTGAGTCACAGGAACCAAGAAGAGCAAGATAAAGAAATTTATCTTGGCGGATCCAATGTGTGTAGTCCGGGTTGGGACAAGTCTCAGCACCTTGGCCAATGGAGGAGGGGGGACAGGGAGTGGCACCGGTTACATAGCCTTCAAGGTTGCGAGCAACGAGAAGAGCATTGAATTGTTTGCACCACGCAGGATAATTTGTATCGTTAAGTTTAATGGGTAATTGAGTGACAATGTTGAATTCAATAAGTTCAGAAGAAGGAGAGGTCATTGTGGTAGATTTAGAGGTCATTTAGAGGATCGAAAAAAAAGGGCTAGTTAAGCTTGAGAAGCTTTGATACCATAAAGAAAATGAAAGACTTGAATATATTAATGAAAATTAATCTTGACTTGTTACATCCAAGTATGACTATATATATACACAATAACAATTTGAATTTTGAAAATAAGAGTTGTTACAGTTTGTTACAAGGCAATCCTAGGATAGGATTCCAATAAAGTGTATGAAATTACATGATATACATCACCCGTGCTATATAACCTTAATTATACCTTGCAAGCCACTGCAGATAAAGATCTCAGCAGGTATGACTACCCTTAAACTCTCTGCTTGGTTAAAATCCAGAAATAGGAAAGAGATATGAAAAAGAGAAATGAGAGAGAAATTAAATAGAAAGACACGTAATAGAAAAAAGATATAAGAGTAATTGTTTGGGATTTGGATTGTATGCAGTTAGTTTTTGGTGCAGTTGAAGCAGTCAAGAAATATGAGTCGTATGATTTTAACCGGACGACTCATGTTGGGATGCCTTTTCAATACCGATTTAGCATCTTGGCATCTGAGCCCTCCGATTAAGATCAAACGACCCATATTTTTTGACTGCACCAAAACTGAATGCACTGAATCTGGGTCCATTGTTTGGTTGTGAAGAAATAAAGAAGAGAGATCTGCGAATAGCTACTAGAATGACAAAAATGCCCTTAAAATAACAACACATTCAATTTCACTTACAAAACTTGTCACGAGAGCAAACTTGTCATTTGGTAACTTCACTCTAATCTCTCTTCTAATTCTCCGCTCAAGTGAGGAGAAAAAAATATTCATGAGACCCACTCAATTATTACACTAACTCTCTATTTTTAGGTTCCTTAACCAGTGCAGTGCCCTTAGCGCACTCATTAATAGAGCTATCAAAGTGAGTCAGCCCCCGGGTTGGCTCATCACGAGTTAGTCGAAAAGTGAGTCGAGCCGGGCTGACTCACTTTTTTGGTGAGTTGGGAAAATATCAACCCGGCTCGACCCATTGCGGGTTGGTGCGTTGAGCGGGTTGACTCACCTAATTTTCAAAAAAATCATAGAAAAATCTAAAAAAACCATAAAAAAGCTCAAAAATGTAAAACATATTTGGAAAAATGCAAAAACACAAAATAAAAATCAGAGGCTAATATACACAGGTTCAGAGATTCACAAGTTCATAAGTTCACAGGTTCTCAAAAACAAATTCATAGAAACAAAAAAAGTATTACGTACTGCATTGAGAATTAAAAACAAAACAGAAATAGATTCATAGAAACATAAACCACAGATTCACAGGTTCACAAACAGAAACAGGTTCACGAATTTAAAATAAATAAGATAGCTTAATTGTTGAAGTTGAACAGCTCAAAAGTCGAAACGACGCAAGGCTGCAGGCAGAGAAGGACTCGCTCATGCCGCCGATGGCTGGGCTACAAATAATCTTTAGTTCAATTACAATGTTTTTTTTTATTTTTTAAAAAAAAAACGGGCGGTTGGCCCGACTTAAACCCACCTTGACTCACGAGTTAAGTGAACCAGGCCAGATCAACCGGGGGGAAAGTGAGTTTTGAATTTAGTAACCCAATTGCCCATCGGTGAGCCGGGTTTATACGGATTGGTTCACCGGGTTGGGGTCATTTTAACAGTTCTGCTCATTAGCAAGAGCTTAAAATATATGCCGATTAAATATTTATCAATTTGTGTTCATAACCTTAAATAACAAAATATATGAAGTGGAAGGGGTATTATATTTTTAACAGAACCACAACATCAACACAATCGCTTAAGTGTTGGAGTTGAACAAAATTAGTCTCATGCACATTGCCTAGGATTTCAAGGGAAGAGGCCGGGAGACTAAGGCTATACATTCTGGTCCTTAATTTGGTTCTACCCACCTCAAGTTAGAAACATGAAAATGTATTTAGCTTTCTTCTTTCATACTCTTGGAGTATTGTGCATAATAGTTCAAATATTTGATTTGAGAATGTTGGTGTAATGGGGTGTGATATGTTTGAGAGAAATGTCCGTGTGTTGTAAAAATTTTCACACAATGATATTTTTCTCTGTTTGTCTTTAGATAACGATTGTGATTTTTCTTCGGATTTACAATTTCCACGTTAATTCTTATGTTATATTTTCATATCTCATTTCAACAAATTTTTTAAAGGAAAAATGATGTCTTTTCTAAGATAAGTGTATATATATTTGGTTTGATGTTGAAAATTAATCAAATTTAAATTTATATTTCTCAATGCAACTATTTATAGAGTTGGAAACGTGTTTCATTAAATTGGTAATTTGTATCAGAGGGGCATGTATACATGTGACTTGTTTGGTCCTTCTTTGTCATTGAAAAAGAAAACCAAATACGGGTAAGTATCCACCACATTCAAGTATATTTTACCATAGCATTGAACTCGAGCCAACACTCTCCTCTGGCCGAAAGAGTTAATGAATTCATACAACCAAAATCATACAACACACTTTTTTCTCTATATCTCTCCATCATATCACCTATCACATCTCACATCTCACATTTCTCTCTTTTCTCTCTCTTTTTTCTCTTCATCTCTTTTTGATGTATGTTGTTAGGGGTGGAAACAGGCCAGGCCAGGCTTTGGCAGGCCTGAACCTGGCCTGACTCCTAATTCTTAAGCCTGAGCCTGGCCTATTACCTGTTACAGGCCTTTTTGTAATAAGGCTTTGGCCTGGCCTGCGAAAAGTCTGGCCTGACCTGTAAGCCTGTTTAGAAGTCTGTTTTACAACAAGGCCTACAAACAGGCCAACAGACCTTTAAGCCTATGCAGGCCAGCAGGCCTTTTAAGCAGTTTTTTTATATAATTAATTTAATATATTCTAATTTTTACTATATTATAAATTTTTTAATTATATTTATAGTTATTTATATAATTAATTTAATATATTATATATTATTATATTAAACAGGCCGGCCTGTTAAGCCTAATAGGCTTTTTCATAGGCCTGAAGCCTGTCCTATTTAACTAAATAGACCTTTTAACAAGCCTTGGCCTGACCTTTTTAATAAACGAGTCAAGCCAGACCAGGCCATAAACAGGCCAGGCCGTATGCCCCTGAGCTTGCCTATTCCCACCCCTATATGTTGTATTGATGTATAAATAAAATTTCTCTTATGGAACCCCATCCAATACAAAAAAATTCTTACCCTAATCTTTTTTCTTTTTTTCACAAAAAAAATTAGTGTCCTTTTCTTATATATATATATGGGCCCGTTTGATGCACATGATAGGATATGATAGGATAAGATAAGAGAGTTGGATAGTGACATGATAGGATAAAAGCAGGATAAGCTCTTATCATATCCTATGTTTGATGCACACCAGGATAAGAAGACAGATATGATTATTTTATCACATCCTACGTTTGAGATGGACAGATTATGGTATGATAGGATATACATAATATTAAAATGACAAAATTACCCTTATTATAAATTTAATTTTTTTTTGCTTTTTAGCAAGCACACATAAATAATTTTTTTTTATTAAAAAATATTTAAATTTTTTTTACAAAAAATAAAATTGTTAAAAATATTAAATTAATATCAAAATTACCACAAAAATTCGTTATTACAGAGAGAGGGGGAGGAGAGACAGAGAGGAAAGAGATGGAGGGAGGAGGGAGGAGAGAGAGAAATAGGGGGAGGGAGGAAAGAAAGAGGAAAGAGATAGGGGAGAGAAGGAGGAGAGAGAAAGGAGAGTGGGGGAAGAAAGAAAAAGGGGGAGAGGAGAGAGAAATAGAGGATAAATGAGAGGAGAGAGAGGGGAGAAGAAAGAGATAGGAGAGAGAGGGAGAGGAGAGAGAAAGAGAGGAGAGAGGGAGGAAAGATGGGGAGAGAGGAAAGAGAGGGGAAAGAGATAGGAGAGAGAGAAGAGAGAGAGAGGGAAGAGAGGGAGGAGAGAGAAAGAGGGGGAGAGAGAGGAGAGAGAAGGAGGAGAGAGAGAGAGGAGGAGAGAGGAGAGAGGAGAGAGAAAGAGAGGATAAATGAGGAAGAATTTTTTTTAACTTATATTATCCTATCCTATCACTCCCTAACCCAGCTCCCCCCTCAGGATAAGAATTACACTAGAAGCATAGGATAGGATAAGCATATCATATTGGTTGCAACAAACACATGATAAGTGACAGGATAGGATTAAAATTAGTGTCCTTTGAAGACGTCGATTCGTTAGTTTGCATTTTTCCTCATTTAGTCTGTTGATAAATTAGTAGACGTTTTACTACTTTTAAAGTAATTATATATAAGGAGAAGATAAAAGTAATAGAGCCAAATCAGCCAATACTTGTGGATTTTTTATTGATCTAGCTAACATATAATAATTAATTCAAGAATGAGAAAGCTAAAAATTAAGAACAATATAATTCTAATGTAAAAAGAAAAGTCAACGTCTGCAGATTGAGAAATTAAATAAATTTAATGAACAACGTGTAATAAGTTGTGTTATTTAGGTAAGACCAAAAGAGATTAACTCCATCCATCGTGCTTTGAAAGTCTAAGTACAAACTTGAGAAGTCCAATCTGACTTAAGCCGCCAATGCATGTCTTTGGTAAATCCATGCAGTGTATAACGAAAATGTGTTGTGCGTATACCTTGACCTTAACGAAGAGGAGGACTAAGTGCCAAATTGACTTGACCAAGATATATATAGCCACATGCAAAGTCTTTGGCAACTACAGTTGACTTTAAAATTAAACATCCATATCATGTCATGTTAGTACATTATCATATTAATTAATGATGTGGCATCATCTCTTACTTTACTCCAAATGTTTTAATTAGCATCATCATTGGTGGCTCTCATATATGGATATCCCACCTACCAACAACTCAGTCTCATCGATTCTGTTAAAAATTGGTCAAATATCCACGCAAGGGCTAGCATATTAACACGAATTTAGTTGATAGATTTTTTTTATTAGTTCATTAGATGCAGAGATCATGATCCAGTACTATATTTAGATAATTAATAAGAACCATTATTCACAATAGCATGCACGCTAGCTGACTTTGCAGAGCATGGGTTCCTGGATATGTGTAAAAACACCCCCCTCCCTATAGTTTAATAACTTTCTTTGATATATATAATTTTATTAATATCAAAGGGTTGTTAGCAATACCTTAACAACACATGTTGAGATTATGAGAATAGCTTTCAGATTTAGTTCAATTTAATACACTCTTAAGAAAATGTGAAGAATTTTAACTGTGAGTAAAAATTGTGACCAGTTACATAGAGATATATGTGTATGGTCAACATAAAAAGAAATTAATTAAATTAAATTAATAAATTACAAATCATGATAGCTTTAATTAGTTGCTATCATAAACAAATTAAAATTAGACTAATAGTGAATGAAAACTATAATTTTTAAAGAAAAGTTCTAGGTATGAATATAATTTTGTAGAACGAATTATCGCAATAAAAATAAATTATAAAAAAGTTCTGTTACATTTTGTGAATTAATTTTTTTACTTTTTATTTTTTTCTCCTCTCCAATTATGATTAGTTATTTAACATTTCTTTCATGCAAAAATTACATACCAAATAATTAACATTATGGTTTTTAATAGGAAAAGAATAGTAATAAACTATCTATACTTCAAAAAAAAAAATGCAATCCTTTAATTTTGACTCCTATCTTTCTGCAAAGTCATGGACTTTAGGGTTACTATATTACTACCCTTTCCATCCAACAACCATTACGTCACTAATTGCATAGTGGCATGCTTCCATTGTCATGAGATCTCTGTGAATTTATATTATTTATCACAATATATTTTAAACAAATTTTATTTCATACAAAATAAAACAATTTTTTTAATTAACGTGTTGTTTGGTGTCTTTGAAGAATGTATGAAACAGGGGTGATTAGAGTAACTTATTTACGTTAAGTTTAATATTTATTAAAATAAAAAACAAGTGCCTCTTGCCATGGACTGATGCAAGAGAAGGGATGGTCTTCACCATTGTCTAGCCAAATTTGACTCAAGTTATGGCCAGTTGACATTTCGATATATCCCTTGGTCTTATACAAATAAAACAGAGAAGAAACATTTATGATGTGTTTGGTTTCCATTTTCATTTTTTGTTTTTATTCTATTTTTTGTTTTATAAAATTTTATAAATGTTTTTAATATTTTTAATTTTTCCTTTATAAAATTTCAGAAAACAAAAAATAGAAAATAGAAACAGCTAGAAAATAAAAATGCAAATTAAACAGGCCCTTACATGTTTTTCAAGTAAGGAGTGAATGAAAAATATCAACGAGAAATAGAATTGCGAAAAATTAAGAAATTAATATATTCAATGATTATATATTACAAAAAATAAAAATTGCATTATTGGAATTAGAGTTGTCAAAATGGGTAGGGTCGACTAAAGTTGACTTGCAGAAGTCCGTAAAAATGTAGGGTTTAAGCTTTTATTTTAGAAGTCCAAATAACTTCTGGGTATTTTATAGTTCGGCCTAATAAACAAGGACCGACTCAAGGGGGACAAGCATGGGCCTTGGTCCCCTCCCTCACTATATATTACATATACACTATATACAAAAAAATAAATATTATCAATATATGTGTAATAATTGAAAAAAATAAGTGTAATACATTTAGTTTTTATAATATAGATTTTATTTAATATTTATTATTAAAATTTAATCTCTTTAAGAGATTTCTATAAAAAAATTATTTGATACAAATGTTATTATTCATAAATTTTATAACATGAATGTACTATATGTATAACTTAAATAAAAGATATGATAAATTGACTACTATTTAATATTTATTATTAAAAAATCGGCCACGGCCCCTCCATATGAATCCTGGATCCGTCCCTGCTGATAAAACCCATTACCCAAAAAATCAGCAAAAACTTACAAAAGCTCGCAAAACCTGGAAAAAAAATTGGGCTACCCGCAAAAATATAGAACCTGAGCCTTTATTTTAGAAACCCGAATAACTCCCAAGTTTTTTCGTCCGATTCGACAACTCTAAATAGAATGGGAGTGAGCACATCTCTTTTGGGCTTTTTTCTTTAACACACTAACTCATTTGAAAAGTCCAAGTTGATTGTATGTCCAACCCACTCTTTTAAACTTTTCACCTAACAAAATGTGATGGACACCGAGAACTTTTTAAAACAAAAATAGTTTTTAAATTTGATTAAGGACACATTCTTTTCGTGTATATACCACTGAACATGTGCATTAGCTGACACATGATTATTCAAATTTAATCAGTGATCTCAAATTTAAGCCCTATATGTAATTACATTAAAAATATTATTTTCGCATACTGTGAAAGACATACAGTTAACGATATCAAAAATATAGAATTTGACTCCTAAAAAATGGTGGAGTCAATTTTCTCATAAAAAACTAAGAAGTGAAAATTTAGAAGATGAGATTTGAATAATTTTATAACTTATCATATATATATATATATATATATATAAGTGGTCTAGAACAAGAAAATGAAAAAAATGAAAAATATAGTTAACCAAGAAAAAATTGAGTAAATTATACTCACCAAATGAGATGCTTAAATTAAGAGCTTGGTCATGGTTGAGAGCCAATTTTGTAGATGTAAATTTTCTTTTTTTGACTATAAAAAACTACCTCGTTAATATTGAATGTTGTAGAGAAAGAGAAAATGTTATATAAGGTTCATTCATAATTATTCGCAATCATTAAGAAGATTATTTATAAAATTGATTAAAATAAAAATGTAATTTTTAAAATTAGAGAGGGGATAATTTTCATGGTAGGAAAATGTAATTTACACCTAAGTGTGGATTATAGTTTTTAGGTACTACAAATTCTTCTATAGAATCATGAATCACTATTTTTTATCATAAAAGGGAAATGATGAACTCTATGAGAACTTTTTATACAAATGTCATACAAACTCAACGTTGGATCATATTTTAGTTTTGTTTTAGTTTGATTTTTATTTATTTTTTTTAAAAATAAAACCTTACCTCCCTTGTATCAATTGGCAAAAACCTAATCGTTTTTTAGGGAGGTAAGTGAAATTTCTATCTCTCTTCTCCTTTAACAAAGTATACATCAATCTTTTAGGTTTTACACACCGTCTTGTAAAATAATAAAATTTTTACTGAATTGAGAACTTCAGCCCGGATGATCAAAAGGATAAAGTAAGTGAAAATTGATTTGAAAAATTGGGGGACCAAAATTATAGAAATCAGCAAAATAAGAGGACTAAAATTACGAAATTAGCAAAATAAGGGGATTGAAATCACAAAAAATAAATATTAGGGGATCAAAATCATGAAATCAAACAACATAGTAAACCGAAACTACAATTAAACCTTACGTTTATGTCATAAGATTTTTTTTTTGTTACTTGATATTCATTTGTTCTTCGTTAGCTCGATCAACTTTTTTTTTAAAAGGAGGTGTATTCATGAGAGTTATGATTACATAAAAGTGTGCCATTATCAATGCAACTTGCCATCTCTTACACAGAAGACAGAACTTTGGTGCTTCTAAGCAATGTGTGTGTTAGACCATGTCTTCTTTAATTTTCCATTGTCTTTTTTTTTTTTTTTTCTGTCACGGGCTCATGGCACTAAGCTTTTGGAGTCTCTCATGCCGTTAGAAACATGAAATATAGGGTGTGTTGGCAAAACTAGCTGATAAGCTCTGAGATGATAAGCTAGCTCATTCAATTAGAAATGTTTGGTAAAACTAGTTGATAAGCTAGTTGGTAAATGTAAAATGACATAAAAGGACATAACTAAATAAGTTTTATTATATAAATTCTATTTGTGTTTTTTAGATAAAAATATATTATTATGTAATTATAATTTTAGATTTTTTATTAATAATTAAATTTTTTAGTGATAAAATATTTAATAAAAAATTAAAATAAATAATAAAATTGATAAAATAAATAGTATAATATAAAATAATTTCATAAAATAGTGAAAAGAAAATAATAATTTAAACCTTAATTAATTCGTAATTTTTTAAATTACTTATTATATAGGTAATTTTTTAAATTACTTATTGAGTGTGTTTGGCAAGGCCAATAAGCTAGCTACTAGCTTATTTGACTAGCTTATAAACTAGTTTAACCAACACAAAAGTGTTCGATAAGGTACATCAAAGTAGCTTATTTTAGGAGCTTCTAGCTTATAAGCTACAAGCTAGTTCACCTAGCTTCTAGCTTCTAGCTTATTTAATTTTCTTCCATCACTACCCCTTATATTTTAATACATTTCCCTTATTATTCTTAATTTCTTTTTATCTATTATTATATATTTTCAATTTTAGTGACAAAAACTTTCCAATTTCTTTTTACCTATTATTACATATATAATAAGTAATTTAAAAAATTATGAATTAATTAAATTGTTATTTTCATTATTTTATGAAATTATTTTTATATTATACTATTTATTTTATTGATTTCATTATTTATTTTAATTTTTAATTAAATATTTTATCACTAAAAAGATTTTATGAGAATTTAATTATTTTTTAAAAATATAAAATTACAATTACATAATAATATATATTTTTTCTAAAAAAATACAAATAGAAATTATATAATAAAATTTATGTAGTTATGCCCTTTTATGTCATTTTACATTTACTAACTAGCTTATCAGCTAGTTTTACCAAACACTTCTAATTCAATAAGCTAGCTTATCAGCTCGGAACTTATAAGCTAGGAGCTTATCAGCTAGAAGCTAGCTTATCAGCTACTAGCTAGCTTATCAGCTAGTTTTGCCAAACACACCCATTATATAGGTGATGAAGTAGCTTGTAGCTTATAAGCTAGAAGCTCCTAAAATAAGCTACTTTGAGGTACCTTACCAAACACTTTTGTATTGGTCAAACTAGCTTATAAACTAGTCAAATAAGCTAGTAGCTAGCTTATTGGCATTGCCAAACACACTCATAAATTGAATGCATAATATTTTAGAATTTTGCCCTGGAACATTGCTACTCTGGTGCCTTAGATTCTTTAGGTTTTTAAAATTCAATTCAAATTCCAAGGCATGTGCTTTATTCCTTAGTTGTTCTCTGTAAGAGAAATTGTACTTGTTACTATGCTTTGCGGACCTGTGCTCTTTTGTTCTTCTCTTCTCATTCAATTAAATGCTTATAAGCTTATTGATAATTGATGATTAATAAATAATAATTATCCTAATTTTTCTTAGACTTATCTAAATCTCCAAATCTTCTTTCTGTAAAATTCCATCTCAGACTTTTGAAAAACACAGCAAGAATATGAAAAACAGAAGCACATATATATCAGTGTGTTAAAAATTACTGATTAGACTCATTCTGGTGGCTAATATGATATTCAATACTTTGCATCGGTGGGACCAACAATTTTTCTGATTACTTCCACTATGAGATCCTGTAATTATGAGCTAATTCAGAGCAATTTTGTAATGAGAGCTAATTGTGCACACAACCTTCCCACCACCCTCAAATTTCAGTTTTTTCTGGTCATGGATAGATTGGAACAAAATGCTTTCTGAAATAATGAGGTCAAAGACAGCATGCGTTTAATTTTAATAGTTAAATATTATTATTCTACATAACACATGAACCTTGTAGCTTTATTCAAGTTCATGGTGTCAAATAATGACTACATGGTATAACAAAGGTGGCTAAATAGGCCTTCCTTTTTAAACATTTTCTAAGCCAACTTTTTCTGCCAAACAGACAAAATTAAACAATAAAGTCAAGTTAACACTAAATCAGGTGGAAGTATCATTCTGTTTCATTTTGGCATCAAATGATATTCCTCTCTTCTGGAAGTTCAAAGTATACCAAATATGTATACGTTCCCTTTCTTTTCTGTTTCTCCTTTACAAAATGGAATTCCTCCATTGAGGAAATAAAAATGCTTATTAGCTCAAATCACTTTAACATGTAATTGGAGTCTTTTCCTCCTCATATTCAAAATATCACTTGGCCTTTTTTTTTCACCCATGCTGTTCTGTTACTCTGAAGAATGTAAGTAACAGAAAAAAAAAACAGTGTTGTGAGGAAATTACTAAACAGAATTGAATTGGTTGGCTTAATGCACTATGGGTTTCATTCATTTGTTTTGGATTAGTTATATTAATTAAATTAAACCCACTTATTTCTTCACTAATCATGAGAGAGTCTTTCGTAGCCCTCTAAAAAATCTGGTCTCAAAATACTCATGAAGGAGTAAATACTCTTGTCAAGGAATATATATGATGCAATGAAATAGAGAATATCAGCTAAAGGGGAGCTAAGAATGATGCTGCTGTTGTCACAGAATATAAAGATCATCACTAGGATAATAAGAAAAAGCCAGAGGAAAAGGAAGAAAGCGAAAGCCTATCTACCTAATATTTGAACACAACTTCAAACTTTTTTAAAGTTTATATTTTTTTCCCGGTATAACTGCCCAAATTAAGACTAGAATATTCGATGACGCATGGCCGATGCTATCCCTTTTATGCCATTGCAAATTCCTTAACTTAATATACATATATGCTTGAAAGGCATTAGTTTCCTTAAGATGTGTTTAGAAGTTTGGAGAGAAGTGAAAATGTTATGGGAAGGGAGGGGGAGATTTTGTAAGCAATAGAAGGAGCAGACTATACTCACAAACACAAAAGAGGGAAGCGTGTAAATCTCCTATTCCCTCTCTTATTTTCCAACTTGCAAATAGACCTTTAAGCAATATTGTTGTTGTTGTGCTTTTCTTTTCAACTACCGAGAAAACCTTCCAAACGTGAAAATATATATAAAGAGGAAGGAGATGAGAAGAGATGAAACTTATCCATCAAGAAAACCTCAATAAGGAAACTATTGTTTTTGTTGTGTTTGGTTTACATTGGATCCACGTTTCAAATGTGGATCCGGACAGAAGCTCTTCTCTGTAGTGCTTCCCAAATCCATGTTTGAAACGTGATTTTGAGGTAAATCAAACACACACAAAGAAATAAACGTGGTTTTGAGGTAAATCAAACACACACAAAGAAATAAACGTGGTTTTGCCCGGATCCTTGTATGTGTTGCTATAAATTTGATGAGTAACAAGTAACAACTATTTAGAACTTAAAGATAAACTAATGTGTTACTACTAGGCAATTAATGGTTGTAAAAAAGTTAGAGAGAAATAAATGTGCAGAGCCAGTGAGTATTATTCTGTAAACAAAAAATTGGCTAGTCAGTTGGGCACATGTGACAATGAGCTAGGCAAGTAATAATTAAGCACCTAAGCTAGGTAGTTTGGGTAACAGAAATTGAACCGGTAGCTAGTTAGGAGAAAGATTATGAGCCTGTTTGGTGGAACTTCTACAGAAGTACTTCTAGGTGAAAAAAATAGCATGAATCAAAGAGGTCAAATGCATTTAACTTCTTCATAAGTTAAAATTAGTCTTTGTAGACCACCTCCTCCGAAAGCTCTCTCATTTAACTTCTCTAAAAATAACTAATTTTAATTTATAGAGAAGTTAAATGCATTTGACATCTTTAATTCATGTTATTTTTTCACCTAGAAGTACTTCCGCAGAAGTTTCACCCAAAGAGGCTCTATGTATGGGATACTATAGACCAAATCATTTTTGGCCAAAAAGAAAATATGTGACTATTCGAGAGGGATTAATGGAAAAGTGTATATCAGATGTGGAGAGCAATGGAGGTGGCAAGGGCATATCCTTTGGAAGATGCTAATTAACTCAGGAATCCCCCATTAATTCCACTCTTTTTCTACTTTATTTTATGTTCCCTTTAGCAAAAAGTAACCTCCCACACTAGACAGACTAGCTTCTACTTAAGTCATCTTACCCTTTTATTACCATTAAGACCAGCAAACAAATCCTCTATAACAACCAATTCAAGCTTCTTCCTCAAACCCTCTCCAAACTGCACCCCATCCCAAAAATGTAGTGATATTACTATACTTTCTCTGTTTCTCTGCCACCTCACTGCTTCCTTTGCTGGCAGTAGGGGTGGTGGGATGGTCATGGTGGGTACTACTGGGTAAGGTAATAGTTACATATCCTCCATTAATTTGTATTAGTGTTAATTTTCTGTGCAACTTTTGCTTCATGGCAGGCGAAGCAAGAATAAAAAGATTATTGCTGGGAATGAACCGTCCTTCTTAAGGGCGTTTTCTCTTGAAAAGGGCAACTTCGATCCTTTGGCATTTTCCAATTCCTCCAACTCACTTTCACTCTGTGTGAATTGAGTTTGGCAATAGGGCATTAATTACCACTACTATGTTATGTTGTACTATCTTTGTTTTCTTGTACTCTTAGTTTGTACTATGTACTTTTAATTCCAACAGCATTTTATGTGTGCCTACAATAAATGTTGGTTCCTAGAGGCCTCTGGCCAAAGCATGTTGCTGTTGTTATTCACGTGGGTAAATCTTTGACCTTTTTTATCTTTTGCTTCTTACATTATCATTCTAGAAATGGACACATAATGGCTCAAATTAAACTACTGCAATGTGTGTATGTGGAATTAGTTTATTAATTTATTAATTAAAGTTAAAGCAACTCTCCACTATCTAGTGTGGTAAACGTGTTTTGCAACTTCCC
Source organism: Sesbania bispinosa (assembly GCA_026901365.1). Taxonomy (NCBI): domain Eukaryota; kingdom Viridiplantae; phylum Streptophyta; class Magnoliopsida; order Fabales; family Fabaceae; genus Sesbania; species Sesbania bispinosa. The sequence continues at coordinate 72,793 of QLOH01001019.1, forward strand.
AGGATATAAGGTAAAAATATATCAGTTTCAAATTTTCAATCTTATCTTCTAATTGAGTAATTAGTTGTTTAATTAATACTTCAAGTCTTATCCCTGGTCATCAGTAATTGGCCTGCAGATTTTATTTGTATTTTTGGAACTTGCCACTTCAAAGGTTTAATTAGGATCTTCTGCAGCTGAAAAATAACTTTTGAGGATCCTAGTCCCTCTTTCATTTCCTTTTTTTATTGGCTTCCTCTCTTTTCTTCAATATGAACTTAAGTTGTTGTTTGTTAGTATGGGGACGGTGATGACTAACATAGACCATCAAGTGGGTGGTGTAGGCGTAAGGCAACTCTCTTAGCCGTTAGATTTAATTATAAAATATTGGACGGTTATGATTTTTAACCGACAACCTGCATCCATTAAAAGTTGAATTATTAAATAAATGACAATTTAAAATCTGAATATCATAAATGTGTCTTATTTTTTATTTGGATTTGGATATTGGCTTTTTATTTGGATTTGGATATTGGCCTCTTGATCTTCCTCCTATTTTCTCTTTGTTCTTGCGGTGACTGGAATCAGACCAAAACTCCTTGAACTTCAACTTTGAGCCATTGTTTTCATCACCGAAAACAGATTAGCCAATCACCTTTCTTCTCACCAGTGCCAAGCCACTGAACATACCTCTGAAGCCACCATCTCCCCTCCGTAAATCACCATTGTCATCATTGTCAGATTCCTTCATCTCCGGCTAGATTCTCACCTCTGCACCACTGTGAATCACACGATTGTAAGTCCATCTTCCTCGTAGATTGATCTTCATCTTTGTCGGCTCTTTCCCTGCCAGCAAGTTACCGTTCGGACTCTCCCTTAGTCATCGGCAACCGTCCCTATTCAGCCACCACGTGCAGCCCCTATCAACCGGAACCCACCACTGTAACCCAGTCGTTACCAGACACCGCGTCTCCTGTTGCAGTGTCATCGCTCCACCATCTCAGATCAACCAGTTGCCTCGGAACGCCATAACAAAACCCATTTTTGGTCGATTTTGTCACCAACCACCAATATCTTCATCGCAACGCCATCTCGACTGTCTCCCAGATCCAACAACAGCTATGAATCTCACTCCCAGTTGTCTCTAACAACTCTCTAGCACAGCCGCATCACAATGTCTCGTGCTCTGTTCGTCTGGCATAGAAGTTCATCTTCTTGCAATATCGACAATGACTGGAGACAATACATATAGACCAAGTCCTGTTCATAATATTTTAGGATCATGATTCTATGATAATGGTAATTTCTTGTCTTTACTTTCAGTTTGGCACATTTGCTAATCTATAAAAGATTATGGGCAAACAGAGAAATAAAAGATTTCATTAGAGCCAGTTAACATGACCTATTATAACAGGTAACTTTTGTTGACTTAACTGTGAACCACCCAACTCGGTGGTTCATGCTAGCAGCCACCTTACATACTTGCTTACAAATTCCAATTCATACATTTGAGTGATGTTGTTAAAGTAGGCAGGTTCTGTTGGTAATCAAAATATATACGTAGCTATTGGCTGATACGCAGACTATATATACAACTAAAGTTATTACTCCCTCCGGTCCTATTTATAAGAACCTTTTAACTACTTCACACGAATTAAGGAAGTTGGTTAATTTAGTTGATTACAATAAATTTGTCATGAATGGTGTATCATATTTCCTAAACCACCCTTGAATTTTTTGAGACACATTATCTTTCTCTTTCTATTTAAGTACTCAATTGTGTCACACTCTTTCTACTAATTAATTACTCACCTACCTCCACTAATGGGGTATTTTTTTCAAAGAATAATTAATGCATGAGACAATATGAAAAAGTTCTTATAAAAAGGATCAAGATCCACCTTAAAAGAGGTTCTTATAAATAGGACCGGAAAGAGTATTCAATTTCAAGTCAAAGCGAGTCCAAATTAAGTTTTCTATAAGAACTTCGCAGTTAGTTGCCAAGACAAACTAAACTAACTCAAACTAAACTAACTCATTAAATATATTATGATTGCTCAGTAATTGTACGTCTATAGGATGCAATCTATCCGGTTTGATAGTTCAATTTCCAAGTGATATCGACTTGCTGCGCGTTTGAGACTTCTTGCTGCAAAATTTTGCTCTCATATATTATTGAGAATGTAGAAGAAGAGAAAAACTAAACTGAATTGAAAGAATTGATTGAAAACTGAACTATACAAGGCTATATATATAACAAAATTAACAAACTAACACAGAAACAGAAAACTAACTAAAACTAACTAACTAAACTAATTACAACAGAAAATACAATTTTAATATTCCCCCTCAAGATGGAGCATAAATGTTCTTTATGCCCATCTTGGACAACAGTCTCCCAAACTGAGGTGCAGCCAAAGGCTTAGTTAGAACATCCGCAAGTTGATGATTTGACTTAACATGGATGAGTTTGATGCTACCATCATCCACTTTCTCCCTTACAAAGTGAAGATCAATTTCAATATGCTTAGTTCTTTCATGATATGTTGGATTGGAAGCTATATGAATAGCAGACTGACTGTCACAGAATAAGAAAGTTGGACCAAGATGCACTTCAAAATCCTTGAGCAGAGCAGAAATCCATATTATTTCACTGGTAACACTAGCCAAGGATCTATACTCGGCTTCAGCAGAAGATCTGGAAATGGTTTGTTGCTTCTTTGATTTCCAAGAAACCAGGGAATTTCCAATAAAAATGCAGTAACCAGTAGTAGACTTTCTTGAATCTGGGCAAGCTCCCCAATCTGCACCAGCATAGGCTTTCAAATTTAATGAGGAAGTTGATGGGAACAGCAAACCTTGTCCAGGGGTCATTTTTAAGTATCTGAGTAAATGGTGCACTGCATTGAGATGAACATTAGATGGAGAAGACATGAACTGACTAAGTTTGTTGACAGCAAAACAAATATCAGGTCTGGAAATTGTTAAGTACAAAAGCCTGCCAATAAGCCTTCTATATTGAGCAGGATTTGGGAGAGGGTCACCATCAGCAATGCTTAATTTGAGATTTGGATCCATTGGTAAATGTGCAGGCTTACAGTTAAGAAATCCAGTGTCTCCAAGCAAGGAGAGAGTATATTTCCTTCGAGACAAATATATTCCTTGAGATGAATAGGCCAATTCAAGACCAAGGAAATATTTGAGATCACCTAGGACTTTGAGATTGAATAATTGTTGTAAAGTTAGTTGAACAGAATGCAGTAAATCCTTGTTGGGACTAGCTATTATAATGTCATCAACATAGACAAGTAATATAACTAAAGAAGAACCTGTGCCCTTGGTAAACAAGGAATAGTCAGATTTGGACTGAAGAAAACCAACAGCCTTGAGAGAAGTAGAGAATTTTGAAAACCATTGTCTGGATGCTTGCTTCAGGCCATATATGGATTTATTGAGTTTGCAAGCCAAGTGTTCCCCCTGCACCTTATAGCCAAGAGGGATCTCCATGTAGACTTCTTCATTAAGATCTCCATTGAGAAATGCATTACTTACATCAAGCTGAAGAAGGTTCCAGCCTTTGATTGCAGCCAGAGACAACAGAATTCGAACAGTGGAAACCTTAGCAACGGGTGAAAAAGTGTCTGTATAATCAATTCCAGCTTGTTGTGTGTAGCCCTTGGCTACAAGTCTAGCTTTGAGTTTGTCAAGAGAACCATCAGATTTTGTATTAACTTTGTAGATCCACTTGCAGCCAATAGTATGTTTATTAGGAGGTAAGGGGATAATGGTCCATGTGTTATTCTTCTCCATAGCAGAAAGTTCTTGTTGCATAGCATCTCTCCATTCAGCAAATTTAGCAACTTGGTGATAGAATTTTGGTTCATAAAAGGTATTGATCTGATTGATAAAAGCAGCATAGTGAGAGGAAAGTCTTGAGTAGGATATAAAATTGCTGATAGGATAAGGGGTAGAGGTGTTGTTACAATGATACTGATCAAGGTAGGCAGGTTTTCGAATGATTATGTTTGATCTTCTAATGGTTTGGGTGTGATTGTCAGGATGGACAATGTGAGTAGTAGTATCTGGTTGAGAGATTGTTGGAGGAGAAGGGTCAGGTAGAGGAGCAGGACACACAATATTGTGGAAAGGATCAATGGTAGGGGTTATATGATTAAGAATGTGAAAGGGAAAGGTGGTCTCATGGAATTGAACATCTCTGGATATGAAAAAAGTTTTAGAGGTAAGGTTGAAGAGTGTGTATCCTTTATACCCGGGTGGGTAGCCAACAAAAACAGCTGGGATAGCCCTTGGAGAGAATTTATCTCTGGATGATTTGAGTGTGGAAGCATAGACCAGGCATCCAAAAGTTCTCAACTCTGAATAAGAAGGATCCTGCTGTAATAAAACCTGATAGGGAGACTTGAATTGCAAGACAGGTGTAGGGAGCCTGTTGATGATGAAAGTTGCAGTTTTGACACATTCTCCCCAAAAATTGAGAGGAACCTTGGACTGAAAATAAAAAGATCTTGCAACATTGAGCAAGTGTTGATGTTTCCTCTCCACAATTGAATTTTGTTGTGGTGTTTCAACACAGCTGAATTGATGAATAGTACCCTGAGAGGCTAAAAAATCAGTTAGAGCAAACTCCTTAGCATTATCAGATCTTAAACACTTGATAGTGGTCTTAAATTGAGTTTCAACAAAAGAAAAAAATTCTTAATACAGGTAATAGCTTCAGATTTGTATTGAAGAAGATAAATCCAAGTAAAACGACTATGATCATCAACAATAGTAAGAAAAAATCTTTTATTATCATGGGTAGGTTGAGAGTAAGGACCCCATATGTCACAGTGAATAAGATCAAAGGAGGCAGGAGAAATATGATTATGAGAAACAAAAGGTAATCTTCTCATTTTAGCCAAAGGGCATATACTGCAAGTAGTAGGATGCTGAATTGTAGAAGGAAACAAATGAAATTTATCATTCAAATGTTGTAAACATTTATTAGAAGGGTGGCCTAGTCTAGAGTGCCAAATGTGATGCATATCAGTTACAGGTGTAGAAGGAGAAACAACATGATTATTAGAAATATTGTTACACAAACTGTCTATAGGGGCAGATGACAAGGAAGAATTAGGGGGAGTGTAGACATATAATCCTTGCAGTACTTCACCCTTCCCAATCATCTTCAATCCTTTGAGATCCTGTATCACAAAGCTGTTAGTATTGAAAGCAATAGAGTAATTTGTTGCAGTTAAAAGATAGCTAACAGAAATGAGATTAACATGAAAATCAGGAATGAAGAGAACATTGTGTAATGTGTAATGTGAAGGTTGTAGAAAAATGAACAAACCCAATAGATTTGACATAAACTCTTGAATTGTTAGGTAAGGTAACAAAACAATTAGCAATGGGTTTATATTGAAAAAAATGAGATAAAGAACGGGTAATATGACAGGTAGCACCTGAATCTATAATCCAAAGGTGATTATTGATAGTGCTTAAAGGATGTGAATTATGAATGGTTGATAAAGTAAAACTTGAATTGTGATTTGTAGAAACAGAATTGGTAGTAGGAGTGGATTGAGCATTCAATTGAGAAGACAAGAGAGAGAGAGAGCAGTAATTGACACTGATCAGTAGTGAAAAGCAGATTTGAGCAAGAACCAATGTTGGAAGAAGGAGATTGATCTGTGATTGGTGGAGCATGAAGTTGACCAGAGACTTGGTGAATAACATTGTTGGGATTGGCAACTTTGTTCTTGGATTTAGGATGTCCTGGTGGATAGCCATGAATCTTGTAACATTTGTCAACAGTATGACCCAAGAGACCACAGTGAGTGCATGTAGGTCTGTCTTTCTTGCATTCTTTCTCTTGGAATCGAATTTGTTAGAGGGAGAACCTTGGACAGTGAAGGCTATCTGTTGATCAGTGGAGGTAGAAGAAGAAGCACCCAATTCTCTGTGTTTTTCATCTTGAAGAACCAAGGAGAAAACCTTAGAGATAAGGGAAAGGGATCCATGGTGAGAATCTGACTTCGAACATGGCTGAAGCTGTCATTGAGACCCATGAGAAATCCAAGAACATACTCATGTTGAAGGTAATCAGTTAAAGCACGAGTGCCACCACACTTGCAGGTTATGGAAGGTTGAAAATTAGATAATTCGTCCCAAACAGCCTTCATCTTGGTAAAATATTGTGTCACGGTAGAAGAACCTTGAACCATGCTGACAAATTCCTTCCATAACTGATAAGTTCTTGGACCATTATGTTGATGGTAGCGATTCTTGAGGTCCTCCCAGATAGCTTGAGCAGATTCTATAACGTGTACCTCATGACCACTAGGAATTAAGGTGACATCCTATAAGATCTCTGAGGTGAAGGTCTTATTCTAGGAAGTGAACCTATGTCATCCTCTCTCTATCTACAAGTGGGTGGTTCTAACCTTGTTAGAGAAGTGTCCCAACTCCCTAAACAAGGCATCCTGCTTACGTCACTAACTATAATTCCGGTTACAACATAACTAGTAGAGGGGTGATCAGTCCCTAAACTGAGCATGAGGCACGGTGGTATTATAGTAAGTTATGAGCAACTAACCTAACCACAGTCCAATTGGATTGAACTGCTCTGATACCAAAATGTAATGTCCTAATTTCTAAATCCAAGAATAATGTCCGTTCGAGACACTATTCTAGTATTTCTGAAATTATTTCGCACCATTTTCGATATCGACACACATAATACAAAGAAGCCTAAACAATCCAACATTTGTTTAGACTGCCACATAATTCATACATCACATTCAGACGCGCAATTCTAAACTGAAGCTTGGGGCAACCACACCCTCAATTTGAGAGTTCATAAACTCCTACCGGAAATCCGGCAGAGCTTCCCCTCAAAACTGGATATTTCCCAATTTCTGGAATAACCTGAAAACCAGCAAAATACCAGTGCTGTTTATAATAACAAAACCACTAATCCAATTCAATAATAATAGGCCTCTGTGGCTAAAATAAAGACTACTACGTCATACATCAATTGAATAGGTACTACGATCTAATCTCCAGTAACAACTTTATATATATACATCATTAAACTATCAATACAACTAATAAACAATAAAAATTCTCTTGACCACGGGAAGTGGATGGTTCCGCTCCAACCACTCCATCTTCCTCTAATACAAGACCTGATTAACCTGCATAACTAGAATATATCCCCGAGACGTGGGGTGAGACTACGATCTCAGTGAGCAAAGCATGCAGCAAGCAGTGGGGGGAGCAAACATATGACATGCAACACATCATTCAACAAACCACAATTAATTCATTCTAATGCACATGAACACTTCTTCTATTCTCAAATTAACTAAACACAAGCATATCACATGTCTAATGTCACAATCTCAAGTAAATGTGCTATACATGAATGCATGACCTGCATTACTCCGCAGACGGGGTCTTATCACTATCTGGGGCTAGACCTGAGCTCAGACTACAACGAACGTCTTCCTTGGGCATAACACCGCCAATTAACTGGGGGCCGAAACCCGTGTTTTAACTGGGGACCGAAGTCCAATTAACTGGGGACCGAAGTCCAATTAGCTGGGGACCGAAGTCCAATCTTGATTAATTAAGGTGAACTGGGACCGAAGCCAAATTCATTTTAAACTGGGAGCCGAAGCTCAAATTCTCTTTAAACTGGGAGCCGAAGCTCAAATTCATTTTTCCAATTAACTGGGGCCAAAGGCCTTTATGCAAATGCTCAAACATCACAAATAGCATATGTCTCATAATAGATCTAAATATTCTTATGATAATCATATCACCTCAAGAATGTCAATCTGAAATTACGTTCTCATTTAGCAACCTTGAAAGCATATTTTATATTAAATTCTAACCTATAATCATACATCCTCATACAACAAAATCATCTTAAGGCGTAACGAAATCATCAAGAGAATCAATCCAACAATTAAATCAATAACCAAATACTAAAGGAAAAGGAATAGAAGAGTGGGGATCATGATTTGAATGCATACAAAATGTTGTGAGAGTGTGTGAACTTCGCTCACCTGAACAGATCCGCCACCACCATTGTGGAACTCCCTCCGTTCGAACAAGGACCGCGTCCAGCCTCCGGAGTCCACCGCGTCATGGCTGCGAAGCACTTTCTTCTCCACTTTCCCAACCACCGCACACAGCCGCTTCAGTCCGCCGGAGCTCCGCCGCGCCTCGCCACCGCCAGTCATGTTCAGCCAGCCGCACCACCGCCACGAGACGCTGCCACCCGGCCACCAGAAGCCGCGGCCACTGCAGCGGCGATGCGAACCTCCTCGCGGTTGCACCTGTCTCCGCCACCGGAGAGCACCCCTGCAACCTACGTCTTGACCACTGTCGTCTCAGTCCGGTCAGCTCCACCACCACCCAGCTCGCGCCTCCGCCGTGAAGACCCAGTCGCGCGCGCCGTCGCACAGATCGGACGGCGGCGCTTTGCTCCAGCCGCCGTGCACCTCGGCCATGGCTGGTTCTCGGCCGCCAGCTGCTCCGGCTGTGTCACTTTGCCTTCCCTCAGCTGCCTATGTCCTCCTCTCCCCCTCTTTTCTTCCCTTTCCTTCTCCTTCTTCTTTCCTCTCCTTCTTCTTTTCTCTCCTTCTTCTTTCCTTCTTCCAGCCGCCGTCCTCTCTCTCTTTTCCTCCTTCCCTTCCTTTCTTTTCTTAAACAACCCTAATTCTAATAATAATAATAATAATAATAACAATAATACTAATAATTCTAATAATACTAATAATAATAACAATAATAATAATAAGAATACTAATAGTAATAATAATTTTAAGATTATTATTACTAATCCTTAATATTGATATATTAGTAACAATTATTATATCTTCTAAAATCAAATCTTATTAATTACTTACATTAAATAAATTAAAAGCATTTTGATTCTAATTCTAGATCCTTAAATTTTAGGATGTTACATTTCTACCCCCCTTAAAATAATTTTGTCCTCAAAATTTGCCCAGGTTACTTTCCCACATACCTCTAGCTACGTCCAGGAACTATGAACTCCGAAGAATTATCTCCCGATACAAAGACCTTCAATAGATGGCTAAGAGAAAACTAGGGTACGTGTGTAATCTTGGACTCGTTTTCATAATGCTACTCTTATAGGCTACCTCCCAAATGTCATTATCCTCTAAGTGTTCCATGCCTAACTCACATTAACTCTAAATGTTCCTCTCATCTTTCCTCGGAATACAATACCCAACATCTACGGATTGATTCAAACTCTAGATTGCTAAATTTCTAACTGCGCTCTGAGTGTTTCTAGTAAGCATTCTAAATTAAACGATGGGTTCTCATGTCCTTCCTTACAAAGCTACCCCCTTAAGGGCTTGACCCTCTCTAACAGTCCTCATGGTGTAAGTATATCACACGGAACTATTCTGTGACCCCCAAGAGCTAACTGGTCAAAAATGTAATTTTATAATCAACATCCTTTCATAACTGGTTTCTAAACAACAACACCAAATACATAGTGGTGTGTAGATATGCTTGTACATATCACTCAATCATGTTCACAACGTAGGAAATATAATCGCCTATCATTCCAATTAGGGGGAGGAGTACAGACTCCTACTCTACACTTGAAAAGATACTCAACTGCCTTGGTGACAAAGGAACACACCAAAATCTTAGGTGGAAACATAGATCAATAAATATCACTCTTTATTGATTGCATGACAAAATACGTAGTGAACTAACATACATAAATATCATCCTAAAGTCTCTAAGAAACCAAAGGATTAACATTACAAAATCATAACTTTTGAATCGGACCATCATACAAGCCATAACTCTAAAGTAATCTTCCATTCTAGCCTAATAGGAATCTCAATACAGTACTGTCAGGTAATTTTTTTATTGACACTCATAGTTGCCAAGTCAATATCAAGTGATAAGGTCTTTGACAGAATGAGGGAGAACCTGGCCATATACTTGTCAATACTGGGTAACATGTGAGCATGCATGAACAAAGCTCTGGCTTCAAACATTGTCTTATTTGACAAAATGTAAACCCTCGCATCCACAGAACTATATGATTCCATCCTAACAAAATAACATTTTACAGAGGAAGCTGTTGGATCTTTCTTCTTTTCTTCCTTCCCACCATCTTTAAATAAAAAAAAATGATACAAACGAAAACCAACACAAATCCCTTATTTTCCATATTTCCCATAATTCTTTTTTGAATCTTCCCATAGGCCAGTTCTTGAGGCTTCTAATTTCACCAAAAGAGAAGACATCTTCAAGGCTCTTTTGTCCAATATAACTCAACAGCGGAAAGGCTTTGCGGATCTCCAATTCTCCCAACGCAGAGAGAGCATCGGAAGGCTGAGAAAAGCGCACAAGAGAGGATTTGGAGGGAGAAGAGTACTGGGGATGATTAAGCACGTGGTTAATGAAGGCGCTAAGAGATTTGATTTTGTTTTTGGAGATCGTGTTAAGAAGCTCAAGGGCTCTATGCTCTTCAATAGCGGTGAGTCGTTGCCTAACCGTGGAGTTCGGTGGGGCTTGGTTCTGATCCTCGTATATCCGCCGTAACCGATTCTCCACCAACGCCGGAAGACACACTAGTTGCTCCGCCATAACCAACGGAAGCAGAAAGAACTAATAATGCAAGTGAATGCATAACAGAGTGAAGAGTGTGAAGTGAAAGGGTCATTTTAAACAGAAGTGAGAAAGAATAAAAAAAACTTTTGTTTCCCGCTTCACTGCAAATGACTTGAGCACAAAAGAACTAAGATGTTTAGCTGCATATATATAAGCTTCATAACATAATGTCTGGTAGTATGGGCCATTAGGCCTAGTGCCCAACTGCCAAAGAGGTAAAGTATATAGCAACCAAAGAATAATACAAAACTAACCTTTCTTCCACCTTTCTTAGGAGCATCTAATGCCTCGTAGTGTATACTCCCTTACTGGTGATATCAGTTTCCTCTAACTTCCCATGAATTTTACCTTCAACCCTCTTAACCCCTACTTCCGTGACCTTATAAGAAACGCAACCAAACACACAAGTCAAACAATCATTCAAGCAAATAAACAATTATCATAACAAATCAATCATACCGCAACCAAGTACACAAGCCATACAATTGTTCAAGCAAGCAAGCATCACATTCAGTCAGACAAATCCAACACTCTATTCGACTCAAGTAAATCAAATTACCCAAGTGAAATCACCGACAACCAACACTCTCCTCGCCCACTGGAGAGTCTACTCATTTTATTCCCTTTAAATCACCCCCTAGTTTCGCATTCCAAAACCAATTACACACTCTCTCAAACTTATACTTTACCTTTCCTTCCACGTGTACCTCATGACCACTAGGAATTAAGGTGACATCCTATAAGATCTCTGAGGTGAAGGTCTTATTCTAGGAAGTGAACCTATGTCATCCTCTCTCTATCTACAAGTGGGTGGTTCTAACCTTGTTAGAGAAGTGTCCCAACTCCCTAAACAAGGCATCCTGCTTACGTCACTAACTATAATTCCGGTTACAACATAACTAGTAGAGGGGCGATCAGTCCCTAAACTGAGCATGAGGCACGGTGGAATTATAGTAAGTTATGGGCAACTAACCTAACCACAGTCCAATTGGATTGAACTGCTTTGATACCAAAATGTAACGTCCTAATTTCTAAATCCAAGAATAATGTCCGTTCGAGACACTATTCTAGTATTTCTGAAATTATTTCGCACCATTTTCGATATCGACACACATAATACAAAGAAGCCTAAACAATCCAACGTTTGTTTAGACTGCCACATAATTCATACATCACATTCAGACGCACAATTCTAAACTGAAGCTTGGGGAAACCACACCCTCAATTTGAGAGTTCATAAACTCCTACCGGAAATCCGGCAGAGCTTCCCCTGAAAACTGGATATTTCCCAATTTCCGGAATCACCTAAAAACCAGCAAAATACCAGTGTTGTTTATAATAGCAAAACCACTAATCCAATTCAATAATAATAGGCCTCCGTGGCTAAACTAAAGACTACTACGTCATACATCAATTGAATAGGTACTACGATCTAATCTCCAATAACATCTTTATATATATACATCATTAAACTATCAATACAACTAATAAACAATAAAAATTCTCTTGACCACTGGAAGTGGATGGTTCCGCTCCAACCACTCCATCTTCCTCTAATACAAGACCTGATTAACCTGCATAACTAGAATATATCCCCGAGACGTGGGGTGAGACTACGATCTCAGTGAGCAAAGCATGCAGCAAGCAGTGTGGGGAGACAAACATATGACATGCAACACATCATTCAACAAACCACAATTAATTCATTCTAATGCACATGAACACTTCTTCTATTCTCAAATTAACTAAACACAAGCATATCACATGTCTAATGTCACAATCTCAAGTAAATGTGCTATACATGAATGCATGACCTGCATTACTCGGTAGACGGGGTCTTATCACTATCTGGGGCTAGACCTGAGCTCAGACTACAAGGAACGTCTTCCTTGGGCATAACACCGCCAATTAACTGGGTACCGAAACCCGTGTTTTAACTGGGGACCGAAGTCCAATTAGCTGGGGACCGAAGTCCAATCTTGATTAATTAAGGTGAACTGGGGCCGAAGCCAAATTCATTTTAAACTGGGAGCCGAAGCTCAAATTCTCTTTAAATTGGGAGCCGAAGCTCAAATTCATTTTTCCAATTAACTGGGGCCAAAGCCCTTTATGCAAATGCTCAAACACCACAAATAGCACATGTCTCATAATAGATCTAAATATTCTTATGATAATCATATCACCTCAAGAATGTCAATCAGAATTTACGATCTCATTTAGCAACCTTGAAAGCATATTTTATATTAAATTCTAACCTATAATCATACATCCTCATACAACAAAATCATCTTAAGGCGTAACGAAATCATCAAGAGAATCAATCCAACAATTAAATCAACAACCAAATACTAAAGGAAAAGGAATAGAAGAGTGGGGATCATGATTGGAACGCATACAAAATGTTGTGAGAGTGTGTGAGCTTCGCTCACCTGAACAGATCCGCCACCACCATTGTGGAACTCCCTTCGTTCGAACAAGCACCGCGTCCAGCCACCGGAGTCCACCGCGTCATGGCTGCGAAGCACTTTCTTCTCCACTTTCCCAACCACCGCACACAGCCGCTTCAGTCCGCCGGAGCTCCGCCGCGCCTCGCCACCGCCAGTCATGTTCAGCCAGCCGCACCACCGCCACGAGACGCTGCCACCCAGCCACGAGAAGCCGCGGCAACTGAAGCGGCGATGCGAACCTCCTCGCGGTTGCACTTGTCTCCGCCACCGGAGAGCACCCCTGCAAGCCTCCGTCTTGACCACTGTCGTCTCAGTCCGGTCAGCTCCACCACCACCCAGCTCGCGCCTCCGCCGTGAAGACCCAGTCGCGCGTGCCGTCGCACAGATCGGACGGCGGCGCTTCGCTCCAGTCGCCGTGCACCTCGGCCATGGCTGGTTCTCGACCGCCAGCATCTCCGGCTGTGTCACTTTGCCTTCCCTCTGCTGCCTATGTCCTCCTCTCCCCCTCTTTTCTTCCCTTTCCTTCTCCTTTCTCCTTCTTTTTCTCCTTCTCCTTTCTCCTTCTTCTTTTCTCTCCTTTTTCTTTCCTTCTTCCAGTCGCCGTCCTCTCTCTCTTTTCCTCCTTCCCTTCCTTTCTTTTCTTAAACAACCCTAATTCTAATAATAATAATAATAACAATAATAATACTAATAATTCTAATAATACTATTAATACTAATAATAATAACAATAATAATAATAAGAATACTAATAGTAATAATAATTTTAAGATTATTATTACTAATCCTTAATATTGATATATTAGTAACAATTATTATATCTTCTAAAATCAAATCTTATTAATTACTTACATTAAATAAATTAAAAGCATTTTGATTCTAATTCTAGATCCTTAAATTTTGGGATGTTACAGATTCACTGTAGATTATGCTGGCAAGAATATCTTTGGAGACTGAGTTAAGGATCCAGGCACTCACAATATTATTATTTTTCTTCCACGCAGCAAAGTGAGGAGCTGATTCAGTTGGGCGAGGAAGGCTACCATCAACAAATCCGAACTTGTTCTTGGCGGAGAGGGAGATTTGCATGGACTTGTTCCAAGAATTGTAGTTATCACCAGTGAAGGGCTGAAGAACCAGAGAGATACCTGGGTTGTCAGCTGGAGTAAGGAGATACACATCATCGGACAAGGGTGCGTCGACCATGATGATGATGAAGAAGAAAGGAACAAAAAGGGGACGGAGGAGATGTAGCGGAAGCAATTAGCCTCTTGATACCATATTGAGAATGTAGAAGAAGAGAAAAACTAAACTGAATTAAAAGAATTCTCATTGATTGAAAACTGAACTATACAAGGCTATATATATAACAAAATTAACAAACTAACACAGAAACAGAAAACTAACTAAAACTAACTAACTAAACTAATTACAACAAAAAATACAGTTTTAATATATATATCAGCTAGCTATAATCAACAAGAGATATTAACTAGGGCATTAGCTAGATCACTTGCAAAGTGTTTGTATCCCTCTACAAAGAGCCTAAAAAACATTGCTAGTAAAATTTTCAATAAAGAAACTGAGCAAAATAAGTAATAAAACACAATGTCATTGATAATGTAGTTGGAAACTGGCCGTGACCATGTTGAGCTATTGGAAGCCCCTACAAACGATAGTAAAAAAAGAGCGTGATGACATTGAGATACTCGAGTTTTGTGTGCCAATGAAAAATCACTAGGGTTCACCATTATTTCACGGTCCAAGTCTACAAACAGTTAAATATTGGACGAAATGTTAATAATGAATTTATTGTTTAAACATTTAAAAACTAAGGGGATTAAAATTGTGAAAAAAATCCCAGGAAACCAAAATTGCAGTCAGTTCATATTACGAGGATCAAAAGTGCAATTAAGCCTATATTGTAAGAAAAACACATGATTTTATAAAGAAGGAAGGAAAAACATAGTGTATCGTACCAAGCCGATCTATCGGCCAGTCAAGACCTGACGACCAAGTAATCACATCGACTTATAGGCCAGTTCTCATCAGAAGACTCACAACTCTCCAACCTCCCCAATTGTAACAAACAAACAAATGAACCTCACTCCTCAATCAAAGATTCTTAAACCAATCAAAGTAATCACAAGAGACAAACTAAACCAAGAAAAGAAAGTATTTCAAAATAGACGTAGGGAATCAAAGGACAAATCGAGATCAAAGGGAGGACATCATTCACTTAATGAAGTCAACCTTGAGCCTATAGAAGGAGCATCCAGAAACAAAACACACATTATCACTATGTCTAATTATAGTTTTGGACTTTTGAAGAGGGTTCTAAGTTTTGGTCTTTGTAATAACACATATCATGATATAAATCTAATTAAAATGATAATTCCAAATAAATATGTAAGGATGAATTTTTATATAACTTTATTAAAAAAATAATATTTATATTTTTAATGAATATTTATAAATTTCAATAAAATTCTACTTATTAATATTTATAAAAAAAATATAAACGCAAAATATTCACATTTTTACTTAGATAAAAATCTCCCCTGAAAATATCAGTTGACATTGCTTAGGATTTGACCGAGGGTCCAAACTCCCATGTGAGTTTCCCGATACCGACCAGTACTAGTGATTTCAGAAGTGCCTGGGGGCATTTTGGTCAATTAAACATTTCGTTTCATTTATTTACAGATCTGCCATTTACCCCTTTCCCCAAATCTCATCTCATCGTCTACATTATCCATCTACCTCTCTTCACACTCTGTGGCTAAGTGACTGAGTGAAACTGGTGGACCCTCATCTCCTTCCCAATCAAAACTCACAAGGTTTTTCAAAACCCTACACTCATTCTCATGCTAATTCTCCTCAATTCCACCTCCAATGCTCTCCCTCCCAATTCAATTCAATTCAACTCAATTACCCCTCCCAATCGCCTAGGGCATACCTCGATCTCACGATCTCCCCTTTCTCGCAGATTCACGTGCTGAAAAATTCGCCATGGATGCCGCCGTCAAGCCGGAATCCGAATCCGCAACGAGGAAAGTTTGCGTCGTGAATGGTTACATTGTTTACACTCGAGCGAAGAGGTCCTTAAATTCGTGTAACGGTTTCTCCGAGGATGGAGAATTCAAGAGATTCAAGTCAAATGCGGAGGTTCCGGTTAAAACGGAGAACGGAGTGGATTGCTGCATGGGAAAGGATAGCGTGTGTGATGAGGTGAAGAGCGAGAATAAAGAGGTTGATGTGAGGACATTCAAGCGGAATACGCGATCGACGTTGAAAGCAAATGTTGTTGAGTCTGGTGGTGAGAAGACAGGGAGTGAGCTAGAACAAGGTGGTGCTCCTGTTGCGAATGGTAAAACTGATGGTGGAACTCGAAGAAGCAAGTTGGAGTTGAAGATGTCGAAGAAGATTGTGGTTAACAGGAAGCCCATGACTGTGAAGGAGCTCTTCGATACAGGTTTACTTGATGGAGTCTCTGTGGTTTACATGGGCGGCATTAAGAAGGTTAGTTTGATATGCATGCTCTGCATGAAACAGGGAAAACTAAAAATCCTTTTTAATGTGAACTAGTAACAATGTATTTATTATTTAATTTTAGGATGACATTTTAAATTAAATGAAGAATGGAATGGATATATATATTTATTTTTTTA
This sequence comes from Sesbania bispinosa, assembly GCA_026901365.1. Lineage (NCBI taxonomy): Eukaryota > Viridiplantae > Streptophyta > Magnoliopsida > Fabales > Fabaceae > Sesbania > Sesbania bispinosa. The sequence goes on from QLOH01001019.1 coordinate 89,566, forward strand.
TTTTAAAAATAAATTCGCTCTGTAAAAACTTCACGTGACAAGAAAAATTCTGTTTATCTGGTTTTTAATAGATATTGAATTAGTGAGATCATATAAAAATTTGTGCATATTTGTGAAAAAGAAAGATGGACACAAAATTTTGACAGCATTTGAAATTTTAACATGTATTAATCATTTTGGTATCATAGACTGTGCTACGTGCCCATGCCACGTGTTGCATTTTTTCTAAAAGAAAACAATGACTGAGTAAGTGGGAGAAGGCAGAAGCCTAACGAGTCAATAATTTTTTACAACTAAGAGGAATTATAAAGTGCATCCTGAGCAAGCCATTTACGGATTTTACCAACTTAGTTATAACTAGTCTTGCGTACTGCCATGGTATATATTTAATGATTAAAACATTAGCTCTTAGTTAGATCCTGTAAAATCATTTCATAATAATTATCCTTCTAACTGGTGGTGGGTGGTCTGTTTTTAATAGCATTGCTTTAATAATTTACCGCCCAAGAGTTTTAGTATTGGTAGTTTGATAGGTTATTATTACAGGCTTCGGGATTACGGGGTGTTATTAAGGATGGAGGAATATTGTGCTCGTGCTGTCTGTGCAATGGACGCAGGGTTAGTTATAATTCTGTCTTTTCTTACCCATTTGTTTCTTGGGTCTGAGATAGTCCCGTTATTTATTTTTGTCTTGTTTCTTCTGCCTGTGTAGGTTATTCCACCTTCCCAATTCGAGATCCATGCTTGCAAACAATATAGGAGAGCAGCGCAGTATATTTGCCTCGAAAATGGGAAGAGCCTGCTTGATTTATTGAGAGCATGCAGGGGAGCTCCCCTGCATAATTTGGATGCGACAGTTCAAAATTTTGTTTGTTCCCCAGCCGAAGAAAAATATTTTACATGTAAAAGGTGCAAAGGTGAGCTTTGCTTCTGCTATTAAGAGTCTTGTCCACGTTTTCATGCCGGCAATAATTTTGCATGTAAAAGTTAAGGGAAAATAGTATAGAGTTTTCTTTTCTTTATTTTGATTGCCGTGGGTGCTTATTTATTAGCATTATTATTTTCCCCATAGGATGTTTCCCTTCTTCCTGTGTGGAAAGAGTGGGGCCTATATGCTGTTCTTGTGTGGAATCAAGGAAATCTGAAGAAAGTTCGAATAATGTAGTTGGCAAAAGAGTCAGGTTACCCATTTCTTATGCTCAAGTTATTAGTTATGCTCATGTTTGTTTATCTGCATCATGATGAAATTTAGGATAAAATATTGATTTTTGATTGTCCAATCAGCCCTTTTTAAGCAGGATACCACGGAAAAATGAAACTTTTTTTTCTCCTCATCTATTAAATTGGTTTGTTGTTATTGAATTTTCTTTTCAATGGGTTTCTGTCTGCTGCCACTGAGTTCTTTTAAATTGAATTATCTTAAGCTGCAAACAGTGCGTATATGATTCTGGGCAACCTAGTATGAACTTTTATCATGTTGCTGTATGGCAGTGAACACACTGACAGTTATGACTTGTGAAAATACATTAATTGCTTTTGGGAAAGAGAAGAGTCCAATTTAAAGTTTGTAGACAATCGTAATAACTTAATTTTTCCATCCATTTTGTTAAGCTAGGGCTAAGTAATATAATCATATGAAGTGACATAGAGTGTGTTTGGAAAAAGCCACAAAACTAGTGGATAAGCTAGCTAAAAACTGAAAGCTGAAAAACTAGCTAATTGAATTGAAAGTGTTTGGTAAAACTAGCTGATAATTGTAAAATGATAAATAAGGTCATCATTAATTAATAAACCGGAACTTTAAATTTGGTAATTGTGAAATTTTTTTAGGATAAAGATGTAAAAAAACAATTTCAGCTAGTCGTTGAAATGTTGAAATTCTACTCCAAGTTGCGTTTCAAAAAACGCTAGTAGCTACTAAAAAAAACACTATATCAAATAGGGTTGAAATGGTTTAACAAGTATTTCGGCTATCAATTTCATCTTTCAGCTATCTGAAATGACATGTCAAACACACTCATAATGTCACAAACTAAAATGGAAGTCAAAGCTAGGTTCAAAATTTTGAAACTTCAAACCATATGTAAGGTGTGATGACATGTGACTGAGCCCTCTCCAGCTCTCCCTGCCCCCCATCTAATTTTATAATATTCTCTACTCTATAACTCTATTTCAGGTCTCCTAGACCAGTGCCATTCTCCAGTCCATCCAGTACTTCCAAGCAATCTGTCTCCTCAAAAATAAATAGACCTTGGAAGAAAAGAACGAAGTTAGTATTTTATTTATCTCATCTATTCTATATATCATACAAATTTAAAGTTTTTGTATAATACTTTGCCTTGCTAACCAATGTTCTTTCTGTTTACATGGTTTCAATTTCATGGATTCCATGAATTGATAATTTTTTATAATTATTTTGTGGTGTGCTTTGTTTTTGCTTCTTTTTTTTAACTTTCACGCTGCCAATTGTGTTTTCAAGGTCATCAAAAAGGGTTAGCAGCTCAAATTCTTCAAAGAGTGCTTCTGTGCCTATTCTACCCCGGAATAAAATTTTGTGGAAGACGAAAAAGAAGTTTGTATCTGCCCTTATTTTTGCACCCTTGATGTAGCTAGGATAATATGCCTGTGGGTTAATATTTACAGCCGAATACTTTTTTTACCTTTTTATTCTAATCAATGGTTATTACCAGGTCAGTGTCGGTAAAGTTGAAGACCCCAAAAATCTCTTCAAATTCAAAAAGTTTATCCTCACAAAATAAGAGTCAGTGGAAGATAACTAAGAAGTTAGTTCCCTACTGCCCCCTCATTTTGTGTGTTTCTGTCTGGCTCTTGGGTTTTTTTTTTTTGGTGATGTTGATTATCATTTGTTTATCCATTATATTATATTCTTCTCAAGGGACCAGCGGTTGCATAAGTTAGTTTTTGAGGAAGATGGATTGCCTGATGGAACTGAAGTAGCTTATTATGCACGTGGACAGGTTGTTTGTATGTGTGTTTCATGTACAAGTTATTGCATGTCTGTTATTCTGCTAACAGTTACATTCTGGTTGGCAGAAGTTACTTGAAGGTTTTAAAATGGGCTCTGGAATTGTTTGTCGATGCTGCAACACTGTGGTATCCTTACACTTAGCTTGTATGTTTGTGGGCATTCCTTAAGAATCTGTAAATTGTGTATAATTTTCTTTGACTATTTAATGTTGTGCAGGTCAGCCCCTCACAGTTTGAGGTCCATGCAGGTTGGGCTTCTCGCAAGAAACCGTGAGTCTTTTTTATCTTTTTTTTTCTTGGGGAGGTGGGTGGTGGGAGGGATATGAAACAGCTTTTGGAACTCCTTTTCGCTTTTGCCTGTGGATTTTAATGAAAGTGCACTATTTTTTGGCAGTTATGCATACATTTACACGTCAAATGGGGTGTCTCTCCATGAGTTAGCAATATCGCTCTCAAAAGATCGAAAATACTCTGCAAAGGACAATGATGATCTATGCATTGTTTGTTGGGATGGTGGAAACCTGTTGCTTTGTGATGGATGCCCAAGAGCATTTCATAAAGGTAAGATATGCATTACAAAAAATTTGATGAGCAAATTATCTATTTGCTTCCATAATTTGAAATTTGGAACCTTTCTTCCCCATTATTTATCCTCTCATTCCTCTGCTATTGTGGTAAGAACTAAGAAGTTCTTGATCACCTAGGTAGTTGATACCAGAAATGGAAGTGTTTTTATATAACTATATCACCTATGATGCTAATATATCAGGTTCTTTGAGATTTAAAGACTTTAAGTGATCATGATAATCAGGACCAAAGGTTACCGAAATTGTAAGACACCTTTTTCTTCCTGCAAAAATTAAAATGGAGAAGGAACAAGAAAATTGCTTGTATATCTACTCTTTGCTCTATTTAATATTTTTTCTCCTTGAGTAAATGCCTCATTTATAGTTGTCTTGTACTAGATTTATTATCTAAATGCTTACAAGTTGGGAAAATCTTCTTTGAACTTACTTTGTCTATAATTGATGAATGGGATTGTTTATCGAATGGAATTTGTACTTCAACCATGCTTTCAGGAAAGTTGTGTATAAACTTATATTGTTACAATGTTACATATCTTTCTAACTGGCATTAATTTTCAATTTTATATATAAATAGATAAAATTTTTCTTGTTGATGCCTGAATTTTATTTCAAGATTTACTGACTGGAAGCAGCGCAAAGAATATTTGCTTTATTTGGTAAATTACAAGATAGTCATCTTCTAAGTGAACTTTTATGTTCCTATTTTGGAAATGTACAGAATGTGCATCTCTATCAAGCATTCCCCGTGGTGACTGGTACTGTCAATTTTGCCAAAACATGTTCCAGAGAGAAAAGTTTGTGGCACACAATGCCAATGCTATGGCAGCTGGAAGGATTGAAGGAGTTGATCCTATTGAACAGATAACCAATAGATGCATTCGCATAGTCAAAGACATTGAAGCGGAGCTTAGTGGGTGTGCTTTATGCAGGTAACAAATTCACTGTAAAAGATTAGAAGCCATTGTATGGACATAGTTTTTCTCTTCATTGTACTTGAAATTGGCGATTGTCACCATGTGGATGTGCTTCTGCATTTAAGTTCATCGTATAACAATATTGTATGTTGTGATTTTCACTGAGCTATATAATATATAGAGAAAATTTTGTACATGTAGGGGTGTTGACTTCAGCAGATCTGGCTTTGGTCCACGCACAATAATAATCTGTGACCAGGTATCCATTCTCATCCAGTTTTAATTTTGATGTCACCTCCAAGGCCCCTGTAACATGTAGAGTCAAGTTTTTCTTGCTTTAGGAGGGTTTAAATTTAATGATTGATGCAAGTATGAAGTATATACTTCTTTAGGATCATTTTTGTTTTACTGAGCCTGCTTGATGCCCCACCTCCCCCCACCTTTGCTGCAGTGTGAAAAGGAATATCATGTTGGCTGTTTGAGGGATCACAAGATGGCATATTTAAAGGTATGCAGTTATTGGCTTATTGCTATGTATCTTTATATGTGGATACATTAGTTTGGTCGCCAACTTCCCATTTGTCTGCTGAACATAATATGTCTGGAACCAATTACAGGAATTGCCGGAAGGGAATTGGCTCTGTTGCAATGATTGCACGAGAATACATTCTACTTTGGAGAACCTTTTGGTTAAGGGGGCTGAGAGACTTCCTGAGTCTCTCTTGAATGTTATAAAGAAAAAGCAAGAGGAAAAAGGATTAGATCCCATCAACGATGTTGATGTAACATGGAGGCTTCTTAATGGCAAAATTGCTTCTCCTGAAACTAGACCATTGCTTTTGGAGGCTGTTTCAATCTTTCATGTAAGTTCTGCCTAACCTTCTGAATTTATTCATAATATTCCCCCCTGAGTGGATGGAGGTAATTGTCCTTGTTTTTCCCCCAACAAATGATGGAGCTGCTTTGGATTTTTAGTCTTGGAAAACTATTTCCATAATTTTTGCAGTTTACCTTCTTTTTCTAAATTACTTTTCTTCTTGTTACACCTTTATCTGGTTGTAGCTTGTGATTTAATAGTAATTAACAAGTATCCTATCCATAGCATAGGTATTATAATTTAGGTAAAATTTAAAAATCTAAATTAATGAAAAAAATATTTAAAAGAGAACATGTTTAAAACTAAACTAAAAGGATGTGTGCATAATTTATTCAGGTAGAATTTAAAAATCAGATTAAAAGAGGAGAAAAATTAAAACTATAAAGAAGATATTTTTATTAATTCATAAGAATTTGAACTTATAATTTAAAAAAAGAAAAGCTAAGAATAACATTTGTCATGTATTACAATGTCTCTGTTATCCCTTAGGAAACCACTTCTGATTTTGCCATAATATCATTTAATACATTAATTGGATTTATGATTGAAACTAACATTGTTTCAGGAATGCTTCAATCCTATAGTCGATGCAACTAGTGGACGTGACCTTATTCCAGCCATGGTTTATGGGTTAGAAACTCTTTTAAAGCGTTTGTTTCGTCTATTTTTTTCTTCAATTTCTTTCTTTCCTTTGTCTCAATATCTCTCACGTACAGAAGGAATGTGCGGGGTCAGGAGTTTGGAGGAATGTATTGTGCATTACTAATAGTCAAGTAAGAAGTGATTTTCTGTATTTAACTTATACTTTTTAATACTTACAGTACTGATTACAGTTTGTTTCTTCAATCTTGAAGTTCATCTGTGGTATCTGCGGGCATGCTACGTATTTTTGGCACGGATATCGCTGAGCTTCCTTTAGTTGCAACAAGTAACAGGAACCATGGGAAGGTGTGAGACTGTACTTCTGCATGTCTGCTTCCCTTGGATCATATTTTTTCCTCTATTTGAATGAAACTTTCTATGCTCTGGAATTTCGATTGATTGCTGTGTATTGTGATCACTTATGGCTGTCTTTGTAGTGCATTAATTAATAATATTTATATCGGTTTGACCCAAACAGGGCTACTTCCAAACACTCTTCTCCTGCATTGAGAGGCTCTTGGCTTTCTTGAATGTTAAGAACCTTGTGCTGCCAGCTGCAGAAGAAGCAGAATCCATATGGACAGATAAATTTGGGTTTAGCAAGGTGAAACCGGACCAGGTATAAAATCTGCTTTACTACTTTCAAGGTGGTAGCTATGCTAACATTTTTGCTACTTCTTTACTCTAGCATTTTTGAGGTTGAGCTACAATTATGTTTCCGTGGCTGATAATTTTACTATATGCATTCTTTGTCACAACACCCCCGCCTCCAACTTGAAAAGAGAAATAATTGAGCTTACCCTTGTGCTGCAGCTTGCCAACTATAGAAAGAACTGCAATCAGATGGTGACATTCAAAGGGACAAATATGCTTCATAAAATGGTGCCTCCATGTCGATTTATCAATAATCAACCATGACAATTTTTTATAGCAAAAAAAAACAATCAATCATGAAAGGGGAAAACCCCTAGCTTCCTCGCCTCTTTTTACCATTTCTGATGGTATTGTATATGTATAGACTTTTGGCTATTTGAAGCCATTCTTGAAACTCGTTCCTGCCAATTATTTAAACATTTATAATGCCATGTCTTCAATTTTAATTTTAGTTTATGTTAACAAAAAACAAGTTCTCGATCTTGGACTACAGCTTCAAAGGATGACTTTCTTCTTTATTGTTCTCTCACTTCATTGTTCCATGTAAAACTTCCTTTTGTCTTGTCTTTTTTAGCAAGAAAAACCGCAAGAGAGGTACATTTACCACTAATGAGTTACATGCTAAAGAACTCAATCTTTAGCCAATTGTAGAGCATCAAATGTAGCATCCTTTGTTTGAATAAATTATATAGGATGCAAATGCCTCGGTAAGCTTTAGATGTCTTTTGGACACTATTAAAAAATCTAAAGAGAGGGTCCATCTGAGCAAGCTATAATACTTAAGACTCGAATCATTCTTTAACAATTACATACATTCATGTAAACATTTGTGGGAGGCCCTTGAATCATTTATCCTGCTTGTGCTGTCTGGGATACTATATATATTTGCTCATGATGCCTATATAATTTTCAAACACTCATCTACTAATATCCTGATGCGTAAGAATAATGCTAATACCTTTGCAGCACAAGAGACCCTGAAATTTCTTGCAGCCAAGTATTAATTAACAACAGCAGTGTTACATAAGACACCAACCCAAGAGGGGCGGTGCAATGGATTCAATTCAAAGTATCTGCAATAGAGCTGAACACACAGTGCATTACAAGCTAAGAAGCCAATGATGAATGGCTAATTCCCAAGAACCTTCATTTATCTTCACCTTTTTTAATTTCAGTATTTCTACAGTTACTTAGCGTGCCCATCTTCCAATCTCTTATTACTGCATATCTTTGTCTTACCATCAAATTCATTTTTTCAGAGATCCATAATGCTTTTAAAAGAAGGCTTTTGTACTAACCACACGCTTAGACATGCCATAGGCCCATACATTTCTTACCTCCTACTCCAATCATGCATCACTAGCATACCCTTTTCACATGCACATGATAAAAGCATTCCTCACTCTTCCCCTCCACCCAAAACCCGTTTTTTAGCCCAAAATCACACAAATATACTAACCAATTCATAAAAGCTAGAACATGAGATTCAACAGAACCCTCTTTTGGCTTTTTGGCTTAGTCATCTTTCTCTTTTCTATCATAATTGTTCATTATACCACGACACCTTCCACCACCATTACCACTACCATTAGTCCTCAAGATAGTAGCACTTTTAATTTTCAACTAGGTATATTCAGCAAGATTATAAAGCTTAGTGGTGCACAAGACTTTGTGTCTTTGCTAACAAGTATTGTGAGGGGGAGACACCATCACCCCAAGAGGCAAAAGGACAAATGTGACAATGCCAAATGGGCTTCCAAGCTAATTTCAGACTACAATGTGGCTCTTGTTCTCACAGTTGACTTAAAGGGCTGTGGTAACTTCAGTAGTGTGCAGAAAGCAGTTGATGCTGTTCCTGAATCTAGCTCTGATACCACTCTCATCATAATTGACTCTGGTATATACAGGTCATTGTTTTTGTCTCTGCCTTTTTTTTTTAATCAATTCCTGCCTTTCATTTGTTAAATATTGAACCAAACACCTAGCTAGCTAGTGTTTTCAATAGAAGTTAGAGCGGCAAGAGCGCATGATAAACACTATTTCACTTCTAATATTTGATAAATCTTCACAAATTACAGGGAGAAGGTAGTGGTTGAGGCCAACAAAACAAACTTGATACTTCAGGGTAAAGGGTATCTTGATACAATCATAGAATGGAATGACACTGCAAATTCCACTGGTGGGACTTCCTATAGCTACTCGTTTGGTGTATTTGCTTCTAAGTTCACTGCTTATAATATCAGCTTTAAGGTAAGTATGCAATTTCATTATTTTTTACATACTTTGTTCAATGTCCTGTTGTGGATATTTGCATATACATTACATGGTGTGATCTTTACCTTTTTTTTTCTTTGTGTGAAAAGAACACTGCCCCTCCACCATCACCAGGAGAAGTTGGGGCACAGGCAGTGGCATTGAGAGTCACAGGTGATCAAGTTGCATTCTATGGATGTGGATTTTATGGAGCACAGGACACACTCAATGATGACAGTGGGAGACATTACTTTAAAGAATGTTTCATACAGGGATCCATTGATTTCATATTTGGAAATGGTAGATCACTTTATGAGGTAAATAATAAAAAGATTAAAAAAAAAAACTGCCTTTCCTTTAAAGTAAATCTACAGCAATCCATTACCACATGCACAAGCTTTTTAACACACACTACATAAACTGCAATGGAGCTATTATATTGCTGAATTTTTTTGGCCCCATCATAATTGAATTTAGGTGAAGTTAGTTATATATGTTCAGATGGGGAAACATGTTACATGGCAATTTATGTAGAAGCTTGACAAAGTGGTAGTAATGCCATTCTTGCAAGTCTGCAAAATTTTCTTTGTAATCTCTTCACTTCATAGTACCTTTAAAACATAAGCTAAAAGGCTAAAACAAAATCTAAAACAAAGTGGTGGTAATGATTGTAATCTTTTCACTTCAAAGCTTATTTAAGTTTGTGTTGTGACACCCCAGGATTGTACCATAAACTCAATAGCAAAAGAAGATAGAAATGATTTTGGGGTCAGCGGGTCGATCACAGCACAAGGGAGGCAATCAATGAAGGAGGAAACAGGGTTTTCATTTGTGAATTGTAGCATTGTTGGGAGTGGGAAAGTGTGGCTTGGAAGAGCATGGGGAGCCTCTGCCACTGTGGTCTTCTCAAAAACTTACATGTCTGATGTTGTAGCTGCTGAAGGATGGAACGATTGGAGAGACCCCTCTAGAGACCAGTATCTATCTCTAACTCCTTGTATCATTTTTATATCTCTTTTTCCTATGTTCTATGGTAATAAGTTAATTATTTTGAATACAAAATAAGATGATCCAGAACGTGTATTTAATTAAATTATTGATTTATTTCAATTTTAAGGTGAATATATATATATACCTGCAATTGATATGGATAAAAGCTAAATAAAAAAAAAGTAATTCAAAAATTATGTTAACAAGAAATTTGCATACTTTATCATTTCTCCAAGAAATTTTCAGGTAGTTTAATTAACAGAGCATTATTTTTTATGTTAAACACAGGAGCGTGTTTTTTGGGGAGTATCATTGCTTGGGAGCAGGAGCAAATTATTCATCTAGAGTCTCTTATGCGAAACAACTCAGGGATTACGAAGCAATCTCCTACATGAATATTTCGTACATAAATGGAGATGATTGGCTTCTTAATTATTTTCAAGACCATGTTGACCATTCATATACACAGTGGAAACAATAAAGCTCAATGTATACTATTATGTATTTACACAAGAGCTACAATCAAGTCCTTTATTTTCCCCTCTTAAAAAGAAAGTGTTATGAGGTTTAGAGTATTTCAAAACCTTTCACCAAAGTTCAAGTTACTTGTAATAGAGGATGATTGAGTGCATATATATTAAAATGTGATTCAACCTTACAAACAACTTATGTAAGGATTGGGCTTGCGCGCATGAGAATGGGCCTTCATGGTTCGATTTAGTGCAAATCAGTGAATTTTGCTCCCTTGCACACGTGATATTAGGCCTCGCACAAGAACGGGCCTTCCTATTTTTTGTTGGTAACCACTATCTGGTAGTTATTTTATCCTTATCCTTATTTCAAAATATGCATTCTGCGAATTAACTCTTAAGGATAACATATATCTACGCGTCTCAACCTTTCAATTTTTTTTGTTCAGGGTCCTTTGGCGATGGGAGACAACACTTTATTTTCCCCGTTTAATTTGTTCATTCTCATCTTAATTAGAATATAATATGTACTCGTTTAGATTAAATTCAAACCAAAATGAAATCAGGTTATATAAGGATAAGTTGATTTATAGTTAAGAAGTATTTAGGCCCAGTTTGGATACAATTTATGGAGAAGAACTTCTAGAGGAAAAAAAGAGAATAGATCAAAGATTATGGGCATAAGTAAAAATTAGTCTTTGTAGTCCACTTTCTCCATAAGCTCTCTCATTTAACTTCTCCATAAGTAACTAATTTCAACTTATGGAGAAGTTAAATTCATCTTGTCTCTTTGATTCATTCTATTTTTTTCCTCTAAAAGTTCTTCTGTACAAGTTGTATCCAAACTGGCCTTAATACTTGTGAGAATTCTCTCTCATTTAGTAAGCATTTGTGTTTTCGACCAAAAAAAAAGTAAGCATTTGTGTTATACTAGCTTGAAATTAAAGTTGAAACTTTAATTAGGAAGATTTGGAGGACACTTTCATTCAGTGTATAAATGTTTGCCTTTTCTTAAAATTTATATAATAAGTATATTACAATAGTTAAATTTATCTTGAGAACCAAGTACTAATATCATTAAATGTATAAATTAAATTACTGATAAAATTCTTATTGTTATTATTGTGCTGTTATAAGAAACAGTTAATAAAATCATCAATTGTATAAGGAAAAAAGTTGATAAAATATAAAAAAGAATATATAGTAACATTAATTAGTGGGTTTTATATTGATAATAAGAGCTTCATACACCATTAAATGAAAAACCAAAAGTATACAATTTATATGTAGTGTCTCATAGGTACAATGGCACTGGCAGATTGGCAGACAATATCACTATCTCCTGAAGAAAAAATATTGTACTATCATACTTTTCAATGCAACCAAGACATCAGACAAATATTATTTACGGAAAAACACTAGCTGTAACAAACCCAGCAATTTACTTCAAGTACAAAGATCTCAACTCATATGTTTAGTATATTAATCTTTCATAATATCTTGAATTAAGCATGAAATGTTGAAGTGAGAAGAACCTTCCTCTGTTACAGAATTTCCTGCCATCTTTCCAAGCTCTGTTGCTCTATTCCTCCTCTTCTCTCCCTCTTCACCTCCCACCATGCACATCTCTATAGCTTCCATGACTCTAGTTCTCTTCACCATTATGCCAGCTTTCAATTCATCACCCCACCTCACTGGAACCTCAACACCTATTTGAACTCCAATCTTCAGAACTTCTACAATAAATTTTTCATTCAAGAATTGCTCAGCAAACAAAGGCCATGTTATCATTGGCACCCCTGAGCACACCCCTTCTATTGTTGAATTCCAGCCACAGTGTGTCAAAAATCCTCCAATTGCAGGATGAGACAGTATTAGAGTTTGTGGAGCCCATCCCTTTATTACAAGTCCTCTACCTCTGACCCTTTCATCAAATGTTTCATCTTTTAACCATTTGTTTAGCTCTGAAAAATTTTCTCCTGTAGTTTTGACTACCCAAATAAATGGTTGATTTGATGCTTCTAAACCCAACCCAATTTCTATCAATTGTGATGCAACAAGCCTACATAAGCTCCCAAGGCACACATAAATAACTGATCTTGGTTTCATTGAGTTTAGCCATTCCATGCATTGTTTCTCTTCAATTGAAGACTTGTTTCCTCTCTCAAACTTGTCCAAACTGTCCTTGTTGCATAAAGACACTGGACCAATGCACCAAACTCTCTTGTTCATTGCCTTCTCATACTCTTTAACACACCCTTGCTCCAATTCTTCAAAGCTATTTACCACAACACCATAAGCTGACATTTCAGCCTCCAACATTTTGTCTCTAAAATCATCCAAATCAGGCAGGGAAACAAATGCTCCAGGGAGTTGTGCTTTGGTTATCTCAATCCTCTGAGGCAATCCTGGTATGACAAAAGGTTCTGACTCAGAAGTGCAAGAAAGGTGAGAGTTGTGCAGCTTGATGTTATAGGAGCTTAGTAATGAAAAACAGGACATCCCATGAAAGACAAGCCTTGGAATATTGAACTTTTTGGCTGTTAAGGATGTCCAGGAGAGGCATTTATCTGATATAATGCAACTTGGTGGATAAGTATGGTTTTGGAGGTACTGTTCTAAAGGTTCTTGAAGCATGTCAAGTGCATTATAAAATTTTCTGAGTAGGTTTCTTGATGGTAAAGTATCAAGATTTTCACAGCCTAATGGAAGTCCCACTTGTTGGAATGGAAATGGGATTTGTAGGAGTTGAATTGGAAGTCCAGATTTTGTTGCTCTACAAATTGTTTGCTCAAATCTTGAGGCATTATGAGGAGTACTTACCAAAGTGACAATAACCCCTCTCTCTGCCAAAATCCTTGCTATATCTATCATGGGGATCATGTGGCCTTGAGCCAAAAGTGGAACTAACACAAAGTGAGGAAGAGCCATTAATTTCCAACTGAAGTAATTAAGAAATGAATGATGAAGTGGGGTTAATTGGTTTGCATGGTCACTAAGATATGGTATAAATAAACTGAGAAGGGTATTACTGTTGGCCAGGGCTCACAACGTTGCCCTTTTTTACAAACCATTGACTATCTCAACCATTGAAAGTAATTGTTTTAGTGATAAAATTCTAGAACAAACCAAGTGTAATTAATGTCAACGGTGAGATCTAGAACTGTTCAAAGAATTACAGAAGATCCCATACTTTGAACAAAGACATGTTCCTGGTATATGATCATTTTCTATATATTTGTATATATATTTTTACTTGTTTGAAAACACAGAGAGGATAGAAATGAATTATATGAAATGTATCCCCAATTATTAGAAGCAATACTATTCGAGGTTTAGTTATTCACCGATTGCTAAGAGTATGTTTAGTGGAAATTGAAGCGGGAGCTTTTCCCACTATAAATCTGCATTATCAACACAATCACAACTCTTTGATAACCGGAAAATGGTAGTAAAGGAGAATAAAATTAAATAAAAGAAAAACTGGTTTAATGTATACTATTGCCATATAAGTCTCTATGGTTCCGGTCCAAAAAACCATTTATGCTGCGCTGTATTGATTTGAAGTGTAAGAATTGATTAGGATTTCTTTACAGTTTTAAAAAATAGTTTTTTATAAAAATATTTGTTTTGACTTTTGACATATAATTTTTAGAAACAATTTTAAAAGTGTTTATTTTTAAAAATTAAAATTTTAAAATAACTCTGAAATGTTTTAGAAAACCTTTTATTTTTATGATGATAATATTTTAAATAAATATGATTATTTGTAAAAAATAATTCTTGAAAATTATTTTATAAAACCATTTTAAAAAATTAAAAAAACAATACAGAATTAAACATATGCTTAAATTCTGAACTGTATGGTGTATGCATATAACAATTTATTTTTAAGAAATTATTTAGACTGGTTCAAAGGAGAAGTTATTGGTTAAAATTCAAAGATATTTTTAACAATATTTTTTTTATATAAATGGATATGAAATAGTAGTATAGTACCCTCACTATTATCTATAGAAAAATAAATAAATGTTAGGAACACGTAATTTTTTTTATCTAAATCGCATGTGTTCTCCAAGTGAGAGCTCCAAGTGAGATAATCATGCTCGAACCGAAATATCCATAATGAACATCCACGTCATTATGGAATTAGCTCTTCCAGTATTTCATGGAGATTTTTTCTATCCACCAACTCGAACCCAAAACTTACTTAAGGATAATCAAGCATATATCACCTAAACTAATTAACCCCTTGTTGGAAACACCTATTTTTATCATAATTTAATATAAACGCTGAAAAGTATAATGCCTAGACAAAGCTAGAACGCCGCACTGGATTGGCTGTTTGAGATTTTGAATATTTTCTGGGCTCAGTTTCAAACAACATGTTCCTCCTTCTAGCAAAGGAAACAACGCAATAATTATTTGGTTTTGAAGAGTAAAAAAGCATGCGTGATCATCTTTTGGTAAGAAGAAATTACTTAATTAGCAAATCTACGTTTGAATTTCGCTAGATTAATTAGATAAGTAATTATCAAATGGCAAGAAGAAATTAAATGAAGAAGTTTATTGGCATGTGTACATACACTAACCAAATAATTTCTCTAAAATGAAATTTTTATTTATTCATATCCTATTACCTTAAGGACACTCTGGACCACATCGCATTAATTATAACTTGTTTGGATGTAAAAGAAAATGGGATGAGAGAAATTAAAATGAAATAAGAAGAAAATGAGATGACTTTTTATATAGTTTACATAAAATAAAAAAGAATAAACTTTTGAGAATTCATCTTATATTATTTTTAACATTCTCTCTGCTCTAATTTAATGATAAACTCCACACATTTCTTGTGAGAATGAGATACTCCTTATCGTTAATATTAATTTTCTCTCTTTTCCCTAGGGGTGATCATGGGTTGGGTCAACCCGACCAACCCATCGGGTTTGACCCGACCCACACCCATCAAGTCGGGTTATTCGGGTTCTCGAGTAGACTCAGCCCGAAAAAATTGAAAAATTGGTCCTAATAGGTCGGGTAGCGGGTTGGGTGTTTGTAGACCCGACCAACTTGACCCGACCCGAGTACACACCCCTAACTATGAATGCATGGCCCAAAAGGAAAAAAGATGATTGTAATGGTCCAACAGGAATTTTTTTCCCGTTTTCCTGTGACAGCCCAACAGACCCAAACCAAATAGTCCAACCCGAGTACCCACCCGATCCGACCCACGGGTTCTCGGGTCGGGTTCATACCCATCTTTCCCAGATACCCGAACCGACCCACGAACCATGTAACTTCTCGGGCTGGGTCCAAAAAATTGGCGAACCCAACCCAGGATCAGTCCTACTTTTCCCAATTGAATTTTTAAATATTAATAAATATTAATTCTAAATTTTGAAATTTATTAGGATTCAAAATCTAAACTTATCATTTTCTATTCTAATCCTCATTTTTAATATAAAACTTTATTCTTATCATTATAATTTTTAATTTATTAATTATCTCATTATCAAATAATAATGTAAATTAGATTTTAATAATAAAATATAATATATTATGATCATTTAAAATGAAATATTGTTCAAAGTTATTCTATTTTTTAAAAATTTTAAAGATATTAATTTATTATAAATTTAATTTTACTTAAATAAAAATAGAGTTTAATTATTATACATTGTCAGTGTAAAAACATTTTACACATTATTTAATAAATATGACACATGATGCATTTTAAACTCATTAAATTATATGTTAACATATTATTGAATGATAATGTAAAATATTTTTATACTGACAAGGTATAATTATTAAATTCATAAAATATATTTTTATTCCCGGATTACGTGCGTTAGTATACTAATTACTTAATTGGACCTTAGTTGGACGTGTAAGATTGGGAAAATAAAAATGATAAAACGTGAAAAATTTACCACACAAAAAGTTAGGAACAACTAATTACCATTAGATTATGATTTGATTTTAATTTTTATTTATTTCTAAAAAATAAAACACCGACTTTCTTTGTATTCGTCTAAAGGCTCTAAGCATGTGCTGTTTTATTTGTGATGAATAGAATTTCTAGATGGAAAAATTAATTGTGATGGAAGAAAGAATAATCATATTATTAAGTGATCTTTTTAAAGTAATAATAAGTAGCTAGGTACGTGGGTAAATAGGTAAATTTGTTATTTCATATTAATTTTTCTCTTTTCCATCATATTTCTTATAGAAAAAACATTTTTGTGAATATTATTATGACTCTATTTCCTCTCAATAATAAAATTAAAAAATGATATTTTTTTCTTCAATAAAGTTTCCTCATTTCATTTTATCTCAAAATATATAAATATGACGTTGCAAACAAAATATCAAAGGTAAGTTCAGATAAACTTCTCAATAAATACTCATAGTCATATGAGAAAAAATAAAATAAATCAAATGGATAAAATGAATTTAACTTCTTTTTATATTATAATTTTGAGACATTACGTTAGAAAGTGAGACAATTACTCACCGTACTTTCTCTGTCAAGAACTTTTATAATATTTCTCTCCCATCATTTCATGGTGAATTTCACAAATAACTTGTGAGAGTGAAGTACTCTTTTTAAATGCTTAATGTTAACATTCTCTCATATCTCTCTCTTACTGTTTGAATTATTAAATGACGATTTTTAATAATAAATAGAAATCCTTAACTTCAATTCTATTAAGATTTTTATCCTATCATTTTTTATTTTTATCTTTATTTTTTTATATTTTTAATTTAATTATTTCTATCATATTATGAATAATTATGTAAATTAAATTTTAATAGTAGAACATAACCTATTATTATATATTTTAAATTAAATAATTGTTCAAAATTACACTAATTCTCTTTTTTTTAATTTTAAAAATATGAATTTGTTATAAATTTAATTTTAGTTATCTATAACTATATCTTTAACTATGTATTACGTAGATTTATACACTAGTTATTTTATATAGAAGTTGTTGAAAGATTCAAGAGGTCATATATCTCCAAATAACTATTTTCATTTCTATTAATTTCTATAAAAAATAGTGTTAAAAATTGATAATTCAGCTATCCATATGTAAGATTTAATTGAAATTGTGTGTTTTATTTAATTTAATTTATTTTTAAAAATAAATATTTTATAATATTAATTTATTAATTAAGTGTATGAAAATAATATTTTATTCATACGATTTTTTTAACCTGTGCATTGTTGCACGGGTTAATAAATCAAAAGTGGAAAAGTTTTATTGAAAGTTATAACTATCGCAACATTCAATGCATCGATAATATAAATGTTATATTTTCCAATAAAATCTTGAGTTTAATATATCTACACTGTCAGTGTAAATAAATTTTACAGAAACATCTAATGATGTGCTGCCACATAATTTATTGAATTTAATAACACATGAGATGTCATATTCATTAAATGATGTGGCGGCACACCACAACGTATGCCAATTAAATCCTAAAATCTTTCCATTTTTGATTTTTGGTTGAACTACGGATATCCTCCACATCAGGCAAATGCTTAAGGGAATCAAGTATGTATCACTTGAACTTTGATACTTTTGATTTATTATCATATAAAATATTGTCCAAGTTAAAAAAAATCATTTAAATAATGATCGTATTAATAAACGTGTAAAGTCATTGATTAAAGAATTGATATATAAATTTTATCTTTCACCGAAAAAAGAAATTGATATATAACTATTGATTAGAAATTACGTTTTTAATTATATTTATTACATTAAATGTTACACTATATTATCAAAACTTTTTATTTTTATTTTCTTAATTAGTATCTTTAAACACTCATTAACACCCCTTTAAGTAAAATTAAATGCATGATATATATATATATATATATATATATATATATATATGAGATTGCTAATATAATATAGGAACTTCCCCGTCAAAAAAAAAACTTCCACTTGAATTTTATAAGGAGTATATATAATTTGCAATATTTATTTTGATCGATGTATTGCTTCTCGATCTATTTTGTCAGCATGATGTGGCTTGTGATCACATAGGTGAAGTCATTAGGGTGACGTGATTGATAATTCAATTTCATAATTAATTCCCCTTGTCATGCACGTAATTTCAATTTTTTTGTAATTAATTAATGGTATATGTAATATAAATATATTTGAACAAAATAAAAAATAACTTGCCTATAATCCATACTTATAAGTTATAACGTATCTTTATATATAAAAATAAAATCATTTTATTAAAATTTCATAACAAAAAATTAACATAAAGTGGTATTATTAGAGACTCTACTGGTTCCTCGCTGAAAGGATTTCTTGGATCTATCAATGCTAATGATATCTTGGAAGCTGAGTTGTGTGCAGTTTTTCATGGGCTCAAAATTGCTTGGATAAGGGCTATAAAAATATCATTCTCTGGACTGACTCCTCATTGACAAAAAAAAAAAGACTGACTCCTCCAATGCTTTGAATTTATGCAGAGATGCCATCCAGGATCATCACTTGTATGTGGGTATTATTAAAGAAATTAAGAGTCTGCTGTCAAAATTGGTCAGTCACTCTTAATTTCATTCATAGGGAATACAACCAGTGTGCCGACGCTTTAGCTAAAAAATAAGTTTCTTCTCAAAACCCGTCCTTTGTAGTTTTAGATTCAACGGGGTCTTTCTATGACTTAGTTATTAACGATTCTAGAGGAGTCCTCTTTCCTAAAGGTAGTGGCTGAGGATTCCTTGTGTAGTCTGTACTGTTTCTTTTTTTTTAATTCATATTCTTTACCAAAAAAACTGTATGAGTAATCTAATTTGAGTAATGTTTTTCATACAACAAAAAAATATACAACAACTCATACAACACATTTTTCTCTCTATATCTCTCCATCATATCACCTATCACATCCCACATTTCTCTCTCTTACTTCTATTTTATATTTTGTCTCTTTATGTTATATTGTTGTACGTAAAACATTTCTCATCTAATTTTAAAAAGTCATTATAGTATGTTACCCAAAAAGAGTTATTATATTTACGAAGAAAAATTAAAGCATAAACTGTTTTTTTATATCCAAACCAAAGGATAAGATGCGTGCTATGAGTCATCGATCATGACTTGTCACAGGAAGTTGTCTGATTAATGCTGGTTTTCTATAAAAGAATATAGAATTAATGAGAAATATTATCTATATTTAATATGATAATTGTGAATAATTAATTAACAATACTTTCCTGGAAACTGATACCCAGACCTCTCACTATCAACTTAAACATTTTTTTAAAATATTTTATGTTAATAGTTGTTCATCGACATCTTACATTTGCAATTGACTTTTAAAATCATTGAAATTTACTAGGAAAATGCTATTTCTCCTAGCTATGAACATAAACATGTGGTATTTTATAAGAAATTGACAAATGCCTTTTCATGTATTCTCAGGAGCAGCTTCTCTTCGGAATTCACTAATTGAAGAATCCCATCCAAGGTGTTTAAAGTTTATTTTATTAATTTTTATATGGATCCTAAATGTATATATTATTTTTTTATTTTTTAAGTAAGTATTGTTGTTCATGAAACTCTACAATCTAACTGAGCAACCCTATGAAAACTCTTAATTGGACCTCATAAACTATCCGCATTAATTATTTTAAATTTTAGTTCAATTTAAAATATTATTTTATTTTCTAATTTTAAAACAATAAAAACATATATAAAAATATAAGCAACTTGCAAGAACCAATTTCTTACTTAAGCATTTTAATTCTTATTTTTAAGCGTCTAGCTATGTGCCATATCAATCATCTCGAATGGGATTTGAGTTGCTTGAGAGAGTACTTATTTTTTAAGTACTCACTAAGAAAGTACTATTTGAGATGGTCTACCAATACTACCCAAAAAAGGAAATAGAAAAACTATACAATGTAAATATCTTTTAATAAAAGAAAAAAAATAGAGGGCTGATGCGCTTAGATCGAGATCTGTCCAGTTTTTTTTTAAAATGGACGAGATCTCAACCATTTAACTTCTCACTACAGGAATCAAATTATAAAATAGTTGATACAAAAATTTATAACTGTTAGATTATAACTGCACATTCTCCACTTGCTTTTTCACCTTGGGAGTACCCAAAGGATGAGGCCATAAAATAGGATCAAGTTAATTAATTTCTTTGTTTTGTATGATCAGTGTTGCGTCATGTCGGTGTCTCAGTGAATCTTGTCAAGTAACCTTTGCCAGTCTAAAACAAAATCAACACCAATCAAAAAATAAAATTAGAGAGGAGAGAAATAGGAGGGAGAGAGACGGAGGGAAATGAGATACCGCCCTTATTTGGTTGATGAGAGAAATAGAGAGAAGAGAAATAAATAGTGGTGGGTCCCATTATAATTTTAATTTTTCCAAAGGTGGAGAAATAGAAGAGAGAGAGTTGATGTGTGCAAGTACAACAATACTCTTACTAAACACACATCCCTTTTTGTCTCAAACATTGTGTAAGATCATTTTTGTCAATTTAACAAAAAGTTATTTTCTCTCTTTCCACTTTCTACTCAACCAAACAAGAGGAGAGAGAATTATTACACCTACATCTCTCTTCCATTTCTCTCTTATCTCTCTTAAATCAAATAACTCATAAATATATTTTATTTCTCACCACTTTAATTTCTCTCTCTAGTATTTCTATTTACCTATTTCTCTGTTCCTGTCTCTCTCATCAAACCAAACACAACCTTAAGAAAACATAAAACCCATTGCCTGAATTGGATTGATAGTATTCATTAGAACTTGAACCAAATAAATCTAACAAACTGAAGCGATCCCGTAAAAAACATTTGGGTCAAGTTAAGTCATTTGGATTAATAAAGTTGACCCAATCCATATTACCAGAGACAAGTTTTAGCCCTTTCTTGGTGTTAGGGAAGTAGCAAGGAATGGAGGGGGAAAGAGGGAAATAGGGGAGAAGTCCACCCCCTTATGTGTTTGGTGTAGTGGAGAAAAGGAGAGAAATGCGTGGGCCCCACATTTTTTGTATTTCTCTGCTAATGTGAAGAGAAAAGGAGAGAAATGTGACCCACGCGTAAATAATCGATTTTCCGTATGTAAAAATCGATTTTTGGCCACATAATTGGTGCAGATAATCAATTTTCAGTATGTAAAAATCGATTTCTAACCACATAATTGGTGCAGATAATCGATTTTTTAATCAGTAATCGGTTTTTCATACCATTTCTCTTCCATTTTTTCACTCAAACCATACAATCCACCTTCACATCTCACTTTTATTTCTCATCTATTTCACTCACACCAAACAACCACAAAATCATCTCTATCTCTTCTCTATTTCTCTTCTTCCCATTTCTCTTCTCTCTATTTCTCTAATCCCACCAAACAAAAAAAAGCTCATTTAGCCTTGGTTTGGTTATTGTGAAGTAACGCAGAAATAATAGGGAAAATAGAGAGGTAGGACAAAAGTAGCTCATTTCTCTAATTTGGAGGGTTGAAGAAAAAGCGAAGAAATTGAAAAAGTTGATAGGGCCCCACACATTTTACATTTCTCCGCCCCTTAGGCGAGAGATGATGAAGAAATCAGCAAAGCTTCCAACATTTTTTCGTCTTCTGCCACTTTGCTCCAGATCGGTTCTAAAATGTGAAGAAGCTTGAAGGTGGGTGTGGTGCAGGGTGGTAATGAAAGGAGTGGGTGGAATGGTAATGAAATTAAACTAAGTAGTTTTCAAAGGTTGAACTTGAAAATGAACAATATACATAAGAGAAGTTGAGAATCCAGCTTGCAGTTTGCGTTGCAGTATTGTGATGTCTCCTTGAGATGCTTACTTGCTCTTCTTCTTTTCTTCAATTTCTTTTGTTCTGGATTTTTTACTCTTATTTCGGTGTTGTCAGCACCCAATTTTGTCTGGCCGCTTCATTTACTTTCCCAGCATTCTTTTTTTATGTATATATACATTTGTGGTCTATGATCCTTTTCTTCTTACCTTGATAAAAAATCCAAAAAAATATTGTTAATTATTAAGAAGATTAAAATGAATTAATTAATTGATTAATTTAACATTTTATAAGATGTTTTCAGATTCTTTTAAGTTATCATTTGGGCTAGCTTGGCCCATTATTAAACTTCAATTCTGTTATAAAAAGGGGGGTCGATTGGGCCAATTTAGGCCCATTGTGTTGGCTTGTTAAAAAAAAGTGTTGTCAAGTTTTTTGTAAAAAAAATGGATTGGGCTCGTTAGGCCCATTTTTTGTAAATCGTTTTTTTTTAAAAAGGGTAGGGGGATGCCTGAAGCACTTGACGTGGGCGGCAGTATGGAGAAAACAACATGGGCAAGTGACATTTTGCAGTGCAATTTGCACCAATAAAGGTAGTGAATTTTCCTATAAAAGGGGGTGGGAAATTCAAACAGGAGGACACACTACCTATTTTCAGAATCAAAGCTAGAGAATATAAAGGTTATATAGAGAGAATTAGGGGAAGAGAGGAGCATACAGGAAATCAAGCTTCATCGGGAAAACATCTTAAAATACTGCTTATAGATATTTGTGTTTCAATTAAAGTTTTCGCACAAGATCTCCCTCACTATTACCATTTTCTCAATCAAGCATAAGAGGGAGAGCCATAAACAATACAGTAATCTCATAAATGTCTGCAACATGTTTTTATCTCAGCTGTACAGTCCCATTTTTTATAGTTATTAAGACCCATAAAAAACTCAATCAGAATGAGGAATTAAAATAGACAATGAGATAGAAAAATCAGAAAAGAAACCGAGGAAAGTAAAAAAGGACCCGTCGCGGCCCACCACGTGCGCCTCGACCCTCTGCCCCGTCTTCTCTTCCCTTCGCGGCCTCCCTGAAACACAGACCACTCTCAAGCCGCCGCGCTCGCAGCCGCGCGTTGCAGCACCATGCGGCTGTCTATCCCCCATCCCGTTCACCACCGCGCGCGACCATGCGAGGTCGCCGTCACCCATCAGCCATTCCTTCACCGCGCCGCTGCAATGGCCGTTCTCTTTCAGTCTCGTGCCGCTCACCGTCGTTCTCTCTTTGTGGCCAGCGCCCCTCCGTCACGCGGCCGCCGCGTGCGGCCGCTGCTACAAGCTCCCATGGCCGCCCCTTTTGCTCTCCCCCATTTTCCAATTACAAACCCTAGCAGGGAGAGAAAGAAAGAATAGTATGATGCTTTGTTTGGTGTAATTAGGAAAATAGAGAGAGAAGAAATGAGAAGAAGAGAAGTGAGAAGGAGAGAAATAGGGAAGGAATAGAGATGATTTTTAGGTTGTTTGGTGTGAGAAAAATAAATGTGAAATAGAAGAGAAATATATTTTTAAGTTATTGGTATAGGAGAAATGTGTGCGAAATAAAAGATTTGAAAAGAAATAAGTGTGAAATAGAAGAGAAATATATTTTTAAGTTATTTAGTATAAGAGAAATGTGTGTGAAATAAAAGAAAAAAGATTTGAAAAATCGATAATTCATAAAAAAATGATTTTTTGGTCAACAATCAATATGGGACACTAAAAATCGATTTTTTATGATAGTAGGTAACATAAAAATCGATTATGTGTACGTAAAAATTGATTTTTTAAGATAGTGGGTAACATGAAAATTAATTATGTGTACATGAAAATCGATTTTCACATTTCAATTGCTCATTTCTCAATATTTCACGGCCCCAAATTGCAGAGAAGTGAACACTACCCCCCCATCCCCACTCATTTCTTGGCATTTCTCTTCTCATCAAACGGAGGGACATTTCTTTTCACTTCTCTCCTCTCACTTGTGTTTGAAAAAACTTTATTTCAATTTGGGGTCGATATATCGTAGACCCCCTAACTTTGGGTCCACTATGGACCAATGAAGGATCACCGTCGATTTATCATTAAAATATTAAACGATCAAGATATTTACTATGGTGATTTTTGTTTTTACCTCTTCATTAACTCTCATTATTTTATAAACTGAATATTGTGTTTTTGCTCACAAGATCACCGTCAATGGAAGCATAAACCCACCCGTGACCCAATCCATCATCTACCCACCCATTGTTATGCTTCCATGGTTAAACATTTGGTTCTTTGACAGTGAATGCGAATGTTTATGTTGAAGAAGTTCCAGCATCAACCCTTAAGTAGCCTTTCAGTTTGGTTGGAGATGTCAGTGTCGCTTATTGTTGCATGTATGGCTTATCGAGGGAGGATAATCGTCAATTGCTTTGTGGTTTGGTTCCATCATCACCTTTAGTTTGCAAATGTAGCTGGTAATGAATTTTCCCTTCTTAACCCAGTGCAAATCATAGCTCAAATCTCAATCGGTATTACGGCTTCGTGCAATGAAGAAATCGCACCCGAAGGAAAAGGAAACAGAGACCCAAAGCGTTTTGATGTGAATCGCATGTGCCCAACCTCAATGACTATTCATCGTCAACGGTATGCAAAGCATGTACTGCGGCTCAGGGTGAAAGTTGGTTTCAATTTAGGGATTTCAAAGACCGTCACAATTTAGGGTTAATGTAGGAATGGGAACAATTTGATTGGGGTATAAGAAAAGAAATACATAGGGGTCACATGGTAAATAAAAATAGTTTAAAGGACAGGTAGAGTAATATAACAAAATGTATTTTAAATTTTTTACTGCAGTAACTCAAAGGGGTCCATAGTGGACCCAAAGTTAGGGGTCCACCTTATAATGACCCTTCAATTTGCTTTTCTTTTTACTAAACCTTGTTAAATTTGGGAGATTTTTTTTTCTGGTAAAGGTTGGGCTATGTTGAGGCCCAATCCGTTTTTGGCATGCTTAGGTTTCTTTTGGTCCACTAATTGGTGTATCAGTTGGGCCAATGATGTGATCTGAGGCCCAACTCATTTTTCTTCTTTTTTGCTTTGATTTGGTTGTTTTGTTCATTTTCATTTAAATTATTGTTTTTGTCTGAGTGTATGTTATTTGTTTTAAATATGTCTTGTCTCTTTTATTATTAGAAATTTCTTTTATAAATTCTTTTAGATCCACCATCTTGAATTTCTTTTAAATACTTAGAATTATTTATTTAACATTTGTAAATGTAAATTTTTGTTTAATTCCCCCCTCTTGTAAATAATTGATTCATGTAAATATTAATTGATTCAATTTATCCCTTCTTTATCTTTGACGTTAATAGAATAATATTTTTATCTTTTAACGTAATTCAAATTAAAAAATAATTGAGCATAGTCATTTACTAGCTCAATAGTCTACCCATTTGTAAATAAGAAATCATTTTTTAATAGATTCGTTTATCAAATCAATTACGTTGACGTAATAGCATTTCTATCCTTTAACGTCATTCAAATTAAAAGAACTATTGAGTATAGTCATTTACTAACTCGATAGCCCGCGCTTTCAAAAAATAAGAAAATTTCTTTTAAAATAAATTTGTTCACCAATCCATTACGTTAATCGAATAACATTTCTATTGTTTAATGTCATTTGAATTAAAATAAATTATTGAGTATAGCCTTTTGCTAACTCAGTAACACGTGCAATTGCAAAATTGTTTTCAAAATTAAATCAAATTTGCACAATAATTGATAGTGTTTATTGAATAACATTTCTATGAATTAAACATTACTTGAATCAAGGGTTCGTTGTATTTCAAAATTAAAACCAAACTTTTTCAAACATTTTTAGAACTATGTGGCTTTGAATTCTCCATTGCATCTGGGGATACGTAGGAGCGAGATTTCCCCGTCGAGCCAAAATAAAACTTCCAAAAAATTTGTCCCATTGTTCAGGTTAACTTTTTTCATCATTCTTTAATTTAAAGAATGTAAATAAATTTTAATTTTTAAAAAGGGTAAAATAAACATTTTTAAAGTTATTAAATTTTGCACAATTAATTAAATGTAACTGTTTTTAACGGATGTTGTAGGGTGCTAACACCTTCCTTACACATAATCGACTCCTAAATTTGGATCTCTTGCGCAGAATTTAAAATCATATTTGGGTTTTTCAATTTCCCCAGACCAAATAAATTGGTGGCGACTCCCCAACATCATTTTTCAATATTCTCTCGGCTCGCCGATCCGTTGTGGCCCCTGTCACGACAGTTGCAAGATTGATAAAGGTGGAATTTAAAAAAAAAAAAGAGAGAAAAAATTGATTTTGTAAATTTGGAATTGATTATAGAAAATTTGTGTGGTGGGAGTAGGTGACATACTAATAAAAAACAGTCCCGATATTTCCTTGTGTGCACACCTGGTGTACACTTCCGTACATTCTGACGTTTTTTTAAATAAAAAATTTGACTTTTTTTGTACAAAAAAAAGTCAATTAAGAAATACAATAATTTTTATTTTTTTAAAATTTTTTTATTTGTAATTAACCAGGTTGATAACATACATAACCATCAACTTACATAGAATTAACTATAAATTCATATTCCCTCACTTGTGTAATAATCCTTATGATCAATTGAAATAAAAGTTAAATGTTTGTCATTTTGAACAATTATTTAAAGCAACTTTGATATTAATCAATTGAGTAACTCACTTAACCACACACTAACTCACACTTATCCACATTTGGTGTTACTTGTAATTAACTAGATTGATAGCATATATAACCACCAATGTACACATAATTAACCATAAGTTCATGCCTCCTCACATATGTAATAATCCTTATGATCAATTGAAATAAAAGTTAAATGTTTGTCATTTTGAACAATTATTTAAAGTAACTTTGATATTAACCAATTGAACAACTCATTTAACCACATACTAACTCACACTTAACCACCTATTGTGATACTTGCAATTACCCCATTAAATAGAATGAATAACCATCAATGTACATTAACCATAAATTATTCGCCATCACTTATGTAATAATCCTCATGTTCATTTTGAAACAAAAGTTAAAGGTTTGTCAATTTGAACAATTATATGAAGTAATTTCAATATTAACCAATTGAGCAACACATTTAACTACATACTAACTCACACTTAACCACATTTTGTCTCATTTGTGATTAACCAAATTGATAGCATAAATAACCACCAAAGTACACAGAATTAACCATAAATTCATACTCTCTCACTTTATATAATAATCCTTATGTTCAATTGAAATAAAAGTCAAATGTTTGTTAAAACGACCACCGCCATAATATTGTAGTAGTAACACAAAGACCAAATCACTCCAAATCCCTTTTTATTTATTAATTCCTTTTGAATTTTTTTTCTATTTATCTGTTACATTTAGAAGTTCAAACGAGTATTAATTACATTTGTACTTTTACTATTAATACGAGAGATAATAAATAAAAATGTAAATATAAATGAATAATACAGAGAGATAAATGATATATTAAAAAAATACAATAAACTTAGAGTGTAATTATTATACACTGTCAGTATAAAGAATTTTTACACGATCATCTAATGATATCTTGACACATCAATTAATGAATATGACACATCATGTGTCATTAAACTCATTAAATTATGTGTCAACACATTATTGGATGACTGTGTCAAATTCTTTTACATTGACAATATATAGTTATTAAATCCATAAACATAATGTAAATCAACACATTTAATGTATTTTTTAATTGATATTTTTTGTTAAAAAAAACTCTATTGCTCTTAATTGATATTTTTTGTGAAAAAAAGGACTATTGCTATATTTTTTGTGAAAAAAGGACCTAATGTACGGAAATGTGCACCAGGTGTGCACCGTGCGGGTGTGGA
This sequence comes from Sesbania bispinosa, assembly GCA_026901365.1. Classification (NCBI taxonomy): domain Eukaryota; kingdom Viridiplantae; phylum Streptophyta; class Magnoliopsida; order Fabales; family Fabaceae; genus Sesbania; species Sesbania bispinosa. Next base: position 117,702 of record QLOH01001019.1, read on the forward strand.
AAAAACTTTAATCAATAAAAAATATAATTTCTCTTCTATTATTTTGATTAAATCAAACAACTAAATTTTTTATTTCACTTTTATTTCTCACATATTTTTCTTACACCAAACAACCTATAAATCATCTTTATCTATTTCATATTTCTTTTTTTTTTCTATTTTTCTCTTCTATATCTCTCTCCTATCACCAAATAAAGTGTTAAAATGAGTTTGTGTGTAAAATGAAAAAATAAGGGGTTATTCACTCTTAAATTATCGTGTGTTGAGATTATAATACATTTTAAATTAAATCAAAGGTAGATATATTCTTAATTTCCCATTTTAGAGAAGCCTACTTTTTTTAAGACACTCCACTCCTTTACTAAGTACAATTTCCTGATATTGACATCGACATCTAAGCGCCTAATTATGGTTATTTTTTATTTTCAATTTTTTAAAATTGATTGGCTTTACTTTTATAAAAAAATTTAGTAATTATATAATGTCAATATAAATTTTTTTTACATTAATATTTAATGATGTGACACATCATTTATAAAAAAATTTAGTAATTATAAGATCTAATATATAAGACCCTAATATATCATTAAACTCGTGAAATGATGTTGGAACAATTCATTGGATCTTAATTTTACTATGACCGTATATAGTAATTAATCTTTAAAAAAAAAAGGAAAAACAGATAAATTATGCATTTCTAACTCGGGTCATCTTCACCCATATTAATAACTTGCGACGATACCTGCGCAATGTTTGGGGAAACACAGTCTGCTGAATTGAATTGCGTTTTCCATCACGACTCGCATGATTCCAGCGATTCAATCAACGATTCTGGTACACACTCCGATTGATTATCTGATTCATATAGATTGTTCACTCGTATCAATTCGTATGATTCAAATCAGAAATCGTAAGTTTTTTTGTAACATTCCACTTGAATTAATATAAATATTTAATTTTGTAACTCTTTCTATAAACTGACTACCAGCACACCATACGTCTTGTTTTGATTGTAGTACCCTAATAGGACCACCAAACATGCTCCCAACAATCAACATGTGTTCGTATGATTATTGGCTTCACAATTTAGGGCAAATCAAGTAAAATCTGTGAGTACTGTACTACCATTATTACTGATATGCAATACAAGGGATCTTCTCTGTACCTATGCGCATTGTAAGGAGTTGTAACTAGCATCAATCTGTTTTTGATAAGGAAGAAAATTGTTATTCTTTGTTGGATTGTTGCATGATATCTTTAATTAGTAGGGTCACATTGAAGTGAGAAGATCCTCCTTCTTCTACAGCTCTCTTAGCCATCTCCGCAATCTCTTTTGCCCTTTTTCTTCTCTCTTCACTTTCTTTTGTCTCATCCATTAACTCTTCTATAGCCTTCAGAACATCTTCTTTCTTCACCAATACCCCAGCTTTCTCTTCTTCACCCCAGTTTACAGGACTCTCCACTCCAACTCTTACTCCAACTCTTAATATTTGCACAATGAACCTCTCATTGAAAAATTGGTCCCCAAATAATGGCCATGTAAGCATTGGCACGCCAGCACTTACTGCTTCTAAGGTTGAGTTCCAACCACAATGTGTTAAGAACCCTCCAATTGCAGGGTGTGATAGTATCAATACCTGAGGAGCCCAACCCCTAATCAAAAGGCTCCTCTCTTTAGTCCTTTCCTCAAATCCAGATTCCTCAATCCACTTTTTCAATTCTTCTGATTGATTTCTTTCCCTTATAACCCAAATGAATGGCCTATTAGATTCTTCCAAGGCCATACCAAGCTCTATAAGCTTTAAAGGTGTTAAATTGCATATGCTTCCTAGGCATACATAGAGTACTCCACTTTGTTTTTGCAAATCAAGCCATTTCATGCAGTTGTGCACATCAACTGAGACCTTGTTCCCTCTCTGAGCCTTATCCAAATGATTCCTGTTTCTAAGTGAAACAGGACCAACACACCACAGTTTATCATTTCTGGCCTTCTTGTAACCCTTTGCATATGCTGGCTCCAACTCCTCAAAAGAATTCACTACCAACCCATAAGTAACCATTTCAGCTGCAACCATTTTGTCAGCAAACTCCTTCCAATTTCCATTCATTGATGATGGTGTCTGGGCTTTGGTGATCTCAATTTTGTCAGGGATGTCAGGTATGACAAAGTACTCTGAGTCTGAGGTTATGTTCTCCATAACCTTAGCTTTGATCAAATTTTGCTGCCACAGGAGACAGAAGCAACTCACTCCGTAGAATGAAATCCTGGGAATATTGAACTTGGCAGCTATGTCAGCAGTATATGGAAAACCCACATCAGAGATGATGCAGTTTGGCTTGGGTGTTAACTCTTCAAACAATTTTTCTGCTGGTTTTTGTAGAATGTTGTTTGCTGCGATGAAGAAGCTAAACGCCATGCCCATTGAAGGAAGCATGTCGAAATTCTCGCACCCTTCTGGAAAGCCAGCATCTTGAGATGGGAATTGGAGTTGGACTAATCGGAGTTGATGGCCTGACTCTGAAGCACGAGCAAAGGTTTCTGAGAAACGAGAGCGTTATGTGGGGTTGTGATTACGGTGACAATCATGTTATGTTGTTGTGTTAATATTGTTGCAAGGTCTATCATGGGGAGCATGTGCCCTGGGGACATGAGTGGAAATAGCACAAAGTGAAGCTGAGGTGATTGGGAGGCCATTTCTATGGGTGAGGAGTGGATGGACACTTCTCTAGTGAAGTTGTTTATTTGTATTATGAACTGAAGGGATCTTATCTTAAAAGCCCCATTATTGTTGTTTATGTGATGTAAGCGCCTACCTATGCAGGGTTATGATGGCCAAGCTTGTACACTTGTTATTGGTGGAAGACTTGAAAAATGGAAATCAACTTCTTTGGCTTTGTTTGTGAACTAGAGTTCAAATTAACATGATTTCATGAGAAAAAAAAATTCAATGTTTGTCGTTTTTCAAGACCTTATGACCTTTGCACACACTTCAATAATTAATTGGGTGTAGGAGTGTACTGGACCTAAATAAAACCAACTATTGGAGGAAGAAGCAGAAATGCTATAAAGCAAAAACTTGTAGCTGTTGCTTTTAAACATTCGGAGCTATTTATAGTAGGTTCTTTCATAACTACCCGGTGTAAGTTATTAACATTTTTTTGTTGCTTATTAGGTTCAAATGACATGTATAGAATTATTCAAATGTTATGCTAATGTATATGGAGGAAAGATTATGCTTAAACTAAATGAAATAAAAAAGTTAAAACATGATCTTGTGTTGACAGATGGGTTTAAAATAATGTGATGAAACTAATCATTATTACAACATTGGATTAGGTGGGTGCCCTGTTAACTACAAATATAATAAGAAAGGCTGCTTTAGTGAGATATATCAGTAAATGCCTTATTATTGTAGAGCATTTGATGGTTATAACTAACAATGGCTATCTTTTCCCTGAATCCTCTTTTTTTATACAAAAAATTTGTGTAATGTGTTCAGTTCAGTTAGTTAACTGATTGTCAATTTAGTCTAAGTATATTAACCCCAATTGCGCTAGATCAGTTTGTATTTTTAGTAACCTTAGTGCTTGACAATCTATTTCCACCTCCTAAAGATTGTGTGTGTGGTGAATAAAATCTTACCCTTCAATGAATTATTACATATCCTTTGTGTACTATAAGTATCTTTATGATAGTTTATCTATGTCATAAGTTACTGATTCAGAATTTTAGTTAATCTGGGTTGTATATCAATATTGTGTGAATGCTTGGGCGGCAGTCTGTTCCTCTTCTTTTAAAAGGATATACATGGGTGGCAGTCTCATTTCTATTTAAATGACATATGTGCATTGAGTTGGATTTTTTAACATTGTAACTTCTTGTGTTTTTGTTTGATTACAGGGTCTTCTGGAGCCAATCAAAAAGGTTGCCTCTTCCCCCAGTGTCTCTGTCTTACCCTTTTAAACAACTTGCCTCTTCCAGCATATTGATGCTATGGTTAATGCTGGGAGAGTTTCCAATAGATTTAGAGGAATAGAGCTATATTTTATATGTGAGGTTGGGACACCATGAGTGGAGAATAATAGAAGTGAAGAAATGGTTTGGTTTATCGCTTTCCATTCTCCATTTCTTCATGATCATTGAACTTTGCAGGGATATGACTATTCAAAGTAACTAAAGTTACCTCTTCTTTTAATGAAGTAGAATTTGAACACAAAAGAAGCTTTTCAGGTGATGTTATTATGAGTTTACCTCACTTTTTAATACATGAACATGATGAGAAGTGAGAGAGTGAGAAATGTATCATGTTGCCATTTCCATACAAATCCTTCAGATAGTGAATTCGAGATAAAACACTGACTAATAGAAGTGATCCAAATGCAGGCACACTAAATGTATGTCCTAAGGGCTAAGGTACACATCATATTGACAGCTATCAGTTAAGTCTTATTATAATAGTAAAGGAACCTACTTTGTACTTCATTGAGAATTTGTTATGGCTTCAATCAGGTCTATTTCTTTATAAGGATTCCATTTTCTCCTAAATATTTATATATGCATGCATTCTATATATGACACTTTTCCTTCACAGCCAATCTGAATCAGACATCTCAAGCTTTTTTAAGATTAGCTTTCTTACAGGGTCCAAATTCATACAGAATTGACATTTGTTTGATGACAGAAACTTCCCGAAACCTTAATGTAGGACCTTTTTGTTCATACTTAGCCATTATGTAAGGTATTAGTATTTTGTTTTCTTATTAATAATCATGTCGTTTTGTTGAACACCCACATGTATAGTGTTTTTACTGATTTTGGTTTAGATGTCTTACTAAATATATCTAACCAATCTGTTAAATAACCACATGTATAATTTTCCTTAATTAATACTGACCATGAACTATATTTGTCAGAGCTTATCTGCTATGGCTGTTATGTTCAAACTTCATTCCTGCAAATTTTTGTGATTTTGCGAATATTAATCTTTGTAGTTTCAAGATAGAGTTGTAGTGGAATATTTATGTTATTCTCTTGCTTTCTGGCATATATACTCTTAGATTGAGAACAAAATCAAACTTGTTGATCTGTTCTTCACTCAATGTAAACTCTCCTGTTTTCGTTCATGATAAACATGTTTCTTACCTGGAATCGTGTTTTTTAGGAATCATAGTTCTTGGAAACGTTATAAATGTATTTGGTGTGCCTGTAATATTCTTGAGATCAATGTTAGACAATGTTTAAAAGGAATTTTTCTATCGCATTTTTTTGTTCAAAATTTTATCAAGAATATTGATATTTTTAAATTACCCTTTCTTAAAATACTCATATATTCTATATGATAGTTGATCAATTCTAATTTTATGACTTATGAAAATTATATTTACGTGAAGAAATAAAAATTACCTTGAAGTTTGCGTTTTTAGAAAAAGCAACTTAATAAGATTTATTTTTTAAAATTGATTAATTTGAGATATAAATTAATAATATATAATATAATATATTTAATCACAATATTATAATATAATATGATATTATTTATTATATAATATTAAATAGTATGATATGATATGATATGATATGATATGATATGATATGATATGATATGATATAATGTAATATTGACTCTATTTCCAAATGGTAGGAAGTATACTTATATTTTTATATTATAAATATAATTTTCTTTTGTGGGAATTTTGGATTCACTTCTCTTTAATGATACTACTTTGACCGAAAAAATGAATAAAAAGTATTTTAACAACTCCATATAAAACATGGAAATATCATATATTATCAAGTTTAGATTCCTAAAAATTTAAAATATCAAACACCCAATATGAGTACACCCTTACTGTAAATTTTTTGTACTTTTCTTGTACCCACTCCACTCATAATAACTATCTTAATTTATACTTTTATTTTATTTTGAAAAAAATACTATAAAAAAAACTAACCATGTATAAATTTGTGTCAAAATTATGATGAAAACAAGTGAAGAGCCTATCTATAAAGGCGAGGCGATATTGAAATAGAGGAAGAAGGTTACCTACCCCCTCATCTATGGTATGAAGGAAAAAAAGAAAGAAAGAAAGATGTTTTCGTAATTGAAACAACTAAATACGCTCTTTTTCCAATAAAAAAGTATGAGCTAAAATACAAATCTAATTTATCATGGTTATTAATTAAAACAAAGTACTCCAGAGGTGTGCAAGTTAATAAAATATGGTTGTTTTGTGGTGATTATGAAATACAAAATAGCCAGAGCTACTAGTGATTAGTATGTTGAGGAGTTACAATGTTATTGTGACCCATAATTTCAAATCAAAGACTGATCACGAACTACTTTACTATACTTGATTATCAATTATGAACTTGCCCCATAATATGCTGGATAAATGATTTGCAATTTGAAGTGGAAGATCCACCATCTTCAACTGCCTTATGAGCCTTTTCCTTCATCTCTCTGGCTCTGTTCCTTCTCTGTTCCCCTTCCCCACCTTGCTCCATCAGCTGCTCAATAGCCTTCTTCACATCCTCCATTTTCACCAACACTTCCTCACCCTTCTCTGTCCCCATCTGACTCACAGCACCTTTAACCCCAATCCTCACACCAATCTTCAGTACCTTCATAATTAACTTCTCATTAAAGAACTGCTCAGCAGACATAGGCCAAGTTATCACTGGGACACCTGCAGAAACTGTTTCCAGTGTGGAATTCCAACCACAATGAGATAAGAATCCACCAGTTGCAGGATGAGACAGTATCTGAACTTGTGGTGCCCATCCTCTAATTATAAAACCTCTTCCTTTATTCCTCTCTTCAAAGTTCTCCCCTTTCAACCATTTCTCCAACTCAGCAGAACAATCATTTTTCCTAATAACCCAAATGAATGGATGGTTTGATGCTTCCAATCCCAAAGCAAGCTCCTTTAGTTGCAAAGCCTGAAGGCAACACAGGCTTCCAAAACAGACATAGATGACAGAACAAGGCTTGTTGGAATTAAGAAATTTTAGACATTCAGACTCATCCATTGAAGCCTTATCATCTATTCCAAACTTTTCCAACATTAACTTGTCATGTAAAGAAAGTGGACCTATACACCAAATCCTTCTTGCCACTCTCTCATATCCTCTCACGTACATACTCTCCAACTCTTCAAAAGTATTCACCAATATCCCTTGTTTCCAATCCTCTGGGTCCTGTTTCATTCCTTCAGGTAATTGTGCCCTGGTGAATTCCAATGTGTCAGGCAAATTTGGTACCACAAATGGCTCTGACATGGAGGTGACCCTCTCATGAACCTTGGAATGGATAAGGTTATGTGCGCACAAGAGGGTGAAGCAAGAGACTTGGTGGAAGACAACCCTCGGTATGTTAAACTTGGTTGCAACATTTGATGTCCAAGGAAGACATATATCTGAAATGATGCAGCTGGGAATTGTTTCCAACTCTAACAACCATTTCTCAAGTGGTTCTTGTAGCATATTGGAAGCATCATAAAACAAGGGTTGATATTCAGGGGAAGGAACAGTGTCCACATTTTCACACCCTTCTGGCAATCCTGCTTCTAGACAGGGAAAGGGTAGGACTTGAAATTGGATTTTGAGGTTTGAGGCTTTTGCTTGATCAATGACCATGTTGAACCTGGCTGCATTAAGGGGTGTGAGGATAATGGTGACGGTGACCCCATTGGCTGCAAGTAATTTGGCGATCTCTGTGAAGGGGATGAGATGGCTTTGGGACATTAAGGGAACAAGAAGGAAGTGTAGGTGGTGAGATTGGGAAACCATGGAAGTAGAAGTGATGTTAAGGGTGGTGAGGGAATGACAAGAGTGAGGCTTGAGTTCAGAGGGCAGAAAGGAATATGAAGGTGAGTACTCCCAAAATCAAGGTGCACCGAATGAGTCAATGTTTGTTTTAAATTTTAAATAATGCGAATCAGATCCATAAAATTTATTTTAAATCGCATCCAACTTGATTTTCAAAACATGCATCACTCTTTATCAACTATTAATTCTAGAGTTAATTCTACATAATTATAAATTAAATGGGAACTTAAATGTATCCACTACCACTAAATAGGATGTGAAGGTAGCAAGAGCGGATAATATTTAAAATAAATGGGTACTCATGCAATGCGGGTAACGTGTATTTATGAATATTCATTAATATTTTAAAATTTAATTTTTTTAAAAAGAAAAAAATATTATATAATATATTAAAATATCATATTATATTAATATTATATAATATAAAATAACATTATATAATATTATTATGATTAATATATTAAAAATATTATTATAAACTAATAAAAATACTCAATATCATCATAAAATAATAAATAATACTAATTTTCTAAGGATTTTATTAATATACACTATCAGTGTAAAACTGTTTTACAAAGACATGCCACCACATCATCTAATGAATATGACACCTCATGTGTTATTAAATTCAATAAATGATGTGATAGCATATCATTGGATGTATGTGTAAAACTTCTTTACACTGACAGTGTACATATATTAAACATATATTTTAATATATTTAATAAAAAACATATTTAATGAATATACAGGTACCCGCGCGACGGGTAATATAATATTCGTCCTCACTCATTTAATAAATATACGGGGGGGTACCAATTGCGGGTATATCCATGGGTACAATTTTTTTGTCATCTCCATCTATTCTCCGCTTTTCTCTTTTCTTTTATATATTTCCACACTTTCTTTCACTTCTCTTTTAGAGAAAAAGGATTGTGCACCGACAGTGTAACAAGTTTTACACAAACAGTTAATCACAACCCTTGATTTATGGTAAGTTTGTTGACTTTACTAATTAATATTTTAAAAGTCATGTAAATGAAGAATCATGATTAAACGTCAGTATAAAACTCTTTTACACTGACAATGCATTCTAATTAAACTCTTTCTTTATTATATTCTTTTTTATCATACTTTTACTTTATTATTATTATATTAAAATATTTTTCTCATTTTTTATTTTTATTTATATGTTTTATTATGTAAAAACATAGATTTAAAAATATATAATAAATGTACTAATTTACATTAAGTTTAAAGTATTTTTTTCAATATAGCATTTATCTTTCTATTTTATTCATCAATATTTTAACTTATTTTCTCTATTATCTATTCTATTTATCTCTTTACTCTCTATCTAAGTATTGTTTCCCCAGTACACATGTGTCATGTTTTCTCACATGCGTTTTATTTTGATTTTTTATTCTTATTTAAGTAAAGTGATTTTTTTTTATAAACTACAAGTATTCTCTAGGGATGACAATGGTTACCCTCTGGGCAGGGTATCACAGTGCCCGTCCCCGTACCCGCGCACATACCCGCGTGGGCAATAACTTTAGTTCCCGTCCCCATATCCGCTGGGCACCTATATGCATGTACCCGTGCCCGTTACCCGCACTTTTATTAAGTAAAAAAATTAGTAAGTTACTAAAAAATATTAATTTAAGAAAATTATATCTCAATTGAAAAAGTTACTTGAAGATCGTCCAAACATAATTTTTAAATATCAGTGATACAACAATTTAATTACATTGAAACCATATGTTAATGTTCTAAAACACAACAAATGATCTAAAGTTCAATTTTTTTATTAAATATTACAATATACTTCTACGTCGCACTATTTTATAAACTTGGATATCATGTGTTAAAATTTTTCAAGATCTGTAAAAAATGATTATTAACACTAATTGGTCATATAATATAAAGTAAAAAAACACAAATAGATAGTTATAAAAATATATATTTAATTTGTAATATATTATATATATCAAATTTAAAAATATGCATAAATATATTAGATATTTTAATAAAATTAATATATCCATATATATAATTATATATGATATTTTTTATTAAATAATTATATATATGAGTGCAGGTATGGAACGGGTTTGGCATCAAAGTGCCCATACCCGCGCTCGTCCCCATGAAAAAATACGGGCTTTTGCCCGTACCCCGCACCCATACCCGTTTTGCGGGTTTTTACCTTACCCCGGGTAATTTTTGCGGGTACTGATAGGGCTTGGGCTCAATTGTCATCCTTAGTATTCTCTACGAAAAACAGTCATGTTCCTTCTGTGAACATCCACATCATGGTAAGGTTATCTCTACCAACAAAGGTTTTTTCTATACACTATATATGGGTTTAAAATGATTGGGTTGTGAGATCTCAAATCTCAATATATTTTAAATTTATAACTATATTAATGATGTATTTGTTACTATTTTCTATATACATTATAACAATACGCTTTTCAGATTCTACTAATTGATGTATATCATGATAAGTTAATTTTATTATAAAAATTTAATAATATATATAAAAATAAACATTACGTACGTGCAACTCAATATCACCGGTGCCAATGTACGAGTGTTGTGCTAGTCTATTACTATATAGCAAAACTTGCTAATTTTACAAGGATTAAAAAGTAAAACATATTTTATCTTTTTTTATGAATCACGTGTTTCTTTACGTGAATCAGTTTTGCTCATGTCTTTTGTTTTTTCCCTTTTTTAATCACACTTTAATATTTTTGTTTTATTATTAGGGAAATGCTAACGAGTGCCCTGAGGGCACTTGTTAAGAAACCAAAAATAAAAGTTTTTATTGGAGTGTGCACTATTTAATGTTATAGATGTAATCAATACTGTGATTTCCAATAAAAAATTTCTATTTATGGATCCTAAACCCGTGCCCTTAGGGCATTTGTTAGCAGCACTCTTATTATTATACTAAAACAGTTTCTCTCATTATCCATTCATGTTTATCTATTTTATTACAGAAAAACACACATTAAGAAATACCATAATTGTATTGATTTACATTATTTTTAATATATTTTTTCAATATATTTTAATATACTTATTTATTAAAAATTGGCATATTTCAATATATTAGTTTTATATAAATAAATATATTTCCCATTAATTTTATGAGATAAAATACTAGTTAAATATTAAAACGAAATTCAGATATTTTAATATCTACTTGTATATATATTAATATAAGACATTTTAATTTCTAAGATCAATTGAGCTCTCATATTCACTCTTTTTTATGATATAGGGGCCAAAGGCCAATAACAGAACAAACTAACTAGTCTCAACTCTCTCATAGTGAGTAACAAAGCTATCTCCTAACACTCTTAAGTAATGAGCTAATTTGAATATACTTTTCTAAAAAAAACTTAAAAAAGAAATAATGAATAAAAAAGGTAAAATGACTTTTTCTATATCACTTTTATTATTATTTTAAAATATATAATAAAATTTAAAATTTTCTTGTTATTATAAAAAATTGAATTTTTATTTATTCAATATTATTCGCGTGGTTTGAATTTCTCCCTATATTTTAAATAGATTGATTAAGAACCACATTCATAATTTTCATATGTCAATTTCCTTATAATTTAAATGTCTTTATTTAAGTTTTATGGTTTTACATGACATCAATCCTTAGGGCTAATGATAAGAATGCAAGAAATAATTAAAAAGATTTTATAAAAAATGAAACTATTTATTATATTTTTTATGTTTTTGATGTAATTAATAAATATTTTTTTAATAAATATTTATCATTTTAAAGTTTTTATCCCTAATTCTAAGGGTTGATGTTATAAAAAATATGTAAATCTTAAAACATCATTTTTATACCTTATCATTTTTTAAGATACACATTTCTAACTCATAAGACAGTTTTCTTATATTTTATTTCTATTTAAATTTTTAAACATATTTCTATGCTTTATCATTTTTAGTTATCTTAGCAAAATAAGAATATTAGTGATGCAACTCCCCACATCAGGATTATGCGGAGATGACCATCAATCCGATGATCTTATGACAAGTTTACAAACTTCCATGCTTTAATTCATCATATCAACACCATTATCATTAATATGAGGTTTTGTCAATTTCAACAACTTTACATCCAAAGTATCACGTTGAATCTCTGTCAAGCGTACCAAAATCAATTGTAGTATAATAGTTTAAGAGTAAGGATTGTCGTATCCACAAACAACGAGATTCAATCAAAATTCATAGTTATAAAACTCACTAAGTATATATACATGAAAAATGAATTGGTTCATTTTGTTGATTGAGTGTAGAATAAACTAAATTGCATACAAAGTAATAAAAAGAAGTGAAAAGATTTAAAGAGAATTCAGTTAGAGAAACTGGGATTGAATTTCATCTATCTCACTCGTTTGTATTCTGAATAATCAAAGATATATAGCATTCGAAACTATCGATATTGATGCAACATACTAAAATTATTTATACCGATTCCTCAAGTATAAAATTCACAAGAAAAATCTCCTTAATATCGATTCCTCAAATATTTAACAGATTATCCAGCATTACGATAAAAATGTTATAAAGCAATTGATACATTGAAATCTATTCCTAGCATTACAACATATCGAGTATTCTCATTCAGATCAGATTTCAAGAAATACTTTCCAGTTAAATCTAAAAATCGAAATCTAGAAACTATTGATAAGATATAATCAGGCATTAAGAACGAAACGAAAATACCAATATCAAATAAAAACGATATTACTATATATAAATATCACCAGAATACATCTGAGTTCGAATAGATTACATTCAAACGCAAGAGGAAAATTAGTTGTTCATGGCAGCCATTACAACCACAGAGATTGGAGAAGAAATGAAGAAAAACGACTTCCGGAGCTTTTTGACACCTTCGTCCTTGTCTTGAGCTTCTAAAATTGGGAAGTTATCCGTTCGAAAATCCTCCAAATCTGTTTTTTAATCTATTTTTGTGATTGAGTAAGTGGTTTCTCGCTTGAGCGAGAATGAAGCTCCAAATCACCACTATCTGGACGTTTCTCGCTCAAGCGAGAGGATTCTCGCTCAAGCGAGAGGATTCTCGTTTGAGCGAGAAAATGACAGAAACTCCATTTTAGCTCATTTTCTTGGTTTCTTCATGATTCTTTCAATTCTTTTCCTTCTTCCATCTTTAGTCATCTGAAATTTATAGAAAAATTAGGATCAAAAGACTTAATTTATATAAACTTCTTGGAATAAATGATTGAATTAAAAATTTCTAAAGTTAGGAGAATTAACTTCCAGAATAAACATATTTCAACAAATAAGTGTTCAAATTCATCATTAAATTTCACTTAAATTGAACATTTATCACATCACATATTCAACAATACCTCACATAAATATGTTTACACCTACAATGAAAAGGTGGAAGAAAGAGATGGAGATGAAGTCCAAGATGGGGTGGAAGTTTAGGGTTAACATTGAAATTATTGTGTGTATCATCCATTTTATTTAGGTTTTAATAAGTTGGTATTTTTGAGCCATTAGATCAAATGTATGGTGAGGATTGAAGATGGAGAGAGGCTAGAGAGAAAGTATGCTGGAGAGGATCCAAATGCATTGAGAGTAAAAATAAAATGCAGTACTCTAATCTTTATTTTAGAAACTTGAATAACTATTGGATTTTTTAACTCGACCCGACAAAACATGTTATTCGTAAAAGTCCACAAAACTCACAAAAGTCCTGCAAAAAAGGCTTGGACTACCTGCAAAAAGTCCATAAAAATGTAGGGTTTGAACCTTTATTTAAAAAATCCAAATAATTCCCAAAAATTTTAGCCAAACTCATAAAAGCCTACATCTTGCATGGGGTCGGGTAAGGTAACCCAAATTGATAGCTCTATGTCCAACTGTTATTTATTTGTCTCTTACCCTAGTGTACATTACTTCTGATCCTTTTGGTTTTTAATTGGGCACTATAATAATCAATTTTAACAAAATTGATTTTAAATTACTTACATCTAACGTGTTTACTGAATCGTTATTATTTATTTTTTCTTATTCATATTGTACTTTTATCAAAATTAATTCTACTAGACTGTTCTTAGTTCAAGGTACTTGCCACATTGTTTGGGCAGGCTGCAACTGATTCTACCAAATTGTAAACCAACTACATTTTTTGGTTTCACAATAGTACAATTGATTTTGGATTATTGATTAATAGTCTGTTTGCCAGAATCGATTGCGCGCAATTGAAAATAAAAAATCACATTCGTTGAAACGTGGTTGAGATTCATGCAAACTCGGTTACTACTGCTTATAACGATAAACCAAACTGAGACTATAACCTCCTGCACCAAAAGCTAACATGTACCATAAGCTAGTTATAATTCACAGACCGAATAATCACTCCAATTCAATCCTAAGCAAGCAAGAAGCATCACAATCAGCCAACAACAACTTAGATAGCAGCACAGTGGAATTAAGTCAGCAGCTAAAATTCACCAAAGCTCAAATATGTTTCATGATCCAATAGGAGCTTTATTTTCCTACCTCCATCCACATACTCAGGGATCAGCCTAGTCCAAATGTACAATATGACCTAAAATCCCAATCCAATTTATCATGCTTATTAATTGAATTTGAAACAAAGTGATCTCTAGAGGTGTGCGGTTAATAAAATATGATTGTTTTTATGTTTGATAAAATTATGAAGCACCATCAATTAGCACACTACATATATATTAAGGAGTTATAATGCTGTTGTGAATCATTTCAATTATGAACTTGATCCACAATATGCTGTATAAATGATTTGCAATTTGAAGTGGAAGATCCACCATCTTCAACTGCCTTATGAGCCATTTCTTTCATCTCTCTGACTCTGTTCCTTCTCTGTTCCCCTTCCCCACCTTGCTCCATCAGCTGCTCAATAGCCTTCTTCACATCCTCCTTCTTCACAAACATCTTCTCAACCTTCTCTGCCTCCATATGATCCATAACAACTTCAACCCCAATCCTCAAACCAATCTTCAGTACCTTCACAATCAACTTCTCATTAAAGAACTGCTCAGCAAACATAGGCCAAGTTATCATTGGGACACCTGCAGAAATTGTTTCCAGTGTGGAATTCCAACCACAATGAGATAAGAATCCACCAGTTGCAGGATGAGACAATATCTGAACTTGTGGTGCCCATCCTCTAATTATAAAACCTCTTCCTTTATTCCTCTCTTCAAAGTTCTCCTCTTTCAACCATTTCTCCAACTCAGCAGAACAATCATTTTTCCTAATAACCCAAATGAATGGATGGTTTGATGCTTCTAATCCCAAAGCAAGCTCCTTTAGTTGTGAAGCCTGAAGGCGACACAGGCTACCAAAACAGACATAGATGACAGAACAAGGCTTGTTGGAATTAAGAAATTTTAGACACTCAGACTCATCCATTGAGGCCTTATCATCTATTCCAAACTTTTCCAACATTAACTTGTCATGTAATGAAAGTGGACCTATACACCAAACTTTTCTTGCCACTTTCTCATATCCTCTCACATACATAATCTCCAACTCCTCAAAAGTATTCACCAATATCCCTTGTGCTGAAAGTTCAGCAGCTTTGAATTCATCAATTGCTTGTTTCCAATCCTTTGAGTCTTGTTTCATTGCTTCAGGTAACTGTGCCTTGGTGAATTCCATTGTGTCAGGCAAATCTGGTACCACAAATGGCTCTGACATTGAGGTGACCCTCTCATGAACCTTGGAATGGCTAATGTTATGTGAGCACAAAAGGGTGAAGCAAGAGACTATGTGGAAGACAACCCTTGGTATGTTAAACTTGGTTGCAACATTTGATGTCCAAGGAAGGCATATATCTGAAATGATGCAGCTAGGAACTGTTTCCAACTCTGACAACCATTTCTCAAGTGGTTCTTGTAGCATATTGGAAGCATAAAAAAACAAGTGTTGGTATTCAGAGGAAGGAATAGTGTCCATATTTTCACACCCTTCTGGCAATCCTGCTTCTAGACAAGGAAAGGGTAGGACTTGAAACTGGATTCTGAGGTTTGAGGCTTTTGCTTGATCAATGACCTTGTTGAACCTGGCTGCATTAAGAGGTGTAAGGACAATTGTAACAGTGACCCCATTGGCTGCAAGTAATTTGGCCATCTCTGTGAAGGGGATGAGATGGCTTTGGGACATTAAGGGAACAAGAAGGAAATGTAGCTGGTGAGATTGGGAAGCCATGGAAGTAGAAGTGATGTTAAGGGTGGTGAGGGAATGACAAGAGTGAGGCTTCAGTTCATGGCAGCAAGGAATATGAAGGTGAGTACTCCCAAAATCTAGGTGCACGACTTAAAAATGTAAAGATTATGGTTGATTGAAAAATTGATGGGATCATTCGAATCTTGATTGTTGAATTTTTAATAGATACTTATAATTTTATACTTTATCTTTATGGTGCAAAGGAATCAAATCTATGAAGGTGTGATAAGTATTAAGTAATATTTCTTTTCCGGTTATAAGAGAGAGAGGAAAGATAGAAAGACAAAAAAGAATGGGAAGAACGAAAATGTTAAAGATATGTGATAGATATTAGAATGGAATATGGGAGAAAGGGGAAGAAAGAAGCAAGATACAAGAGATTCATGTGTGATATGATTGGACTATATGACATCAAATCTTGATAAACGATGAAAAATAAAATAAAATGGCATAATGAATAGAGAAGAAATAGGATAGAAAGAAAAAGGCCGGAGAGAACATAGAAGAAAGAAATGGAATGGAGAGAAATAAATAAAAAAATAGAGATGAAATAAAGTTGTTTGATATGAGAGAAATAGAGACGAAATAGAGGAGAGAAAAGAGTAAAAATAATTTTCACTCAATCATGGGGAAGAATAAAAATATGTGGGACTCACCACTTTTTATTTCTCTCTTCACCATTTCTTCCTTACCAGACAAAAAAACCATTTTTTTTTACTCTATTTCTCTCCTCTCCCTTCTATTTACACTCTACCAAATTAAGCAGAAAGGTACAGTGGGTGGCAATCTTTCTTTCCTACCAAATCTTGGAGTTCTCTAACTACCGTCGTTCATTCAATTCTTGTTGTAGAAATTACGTGATGGGCAATATATTTAATAATCAACCATCAATATAAAAATTTCAAGAAGTTATTTTAATGGGTGAGAAACTTATTTTCTCTATGATTTCTCAAGTACTAAAAATTATCATGATTAATCTATTCTTTTATATTCCAATTCTTTTGTTA
Source organism: Sesbania bispinosa (assembly GCA_026901365.1). NCBI lineage: Eukaryota > Viridiplantae > Streptophyta > Magnoliopsida > Fabales > Fabaceae > Sesbania > Sesbania bispinosa. Next base: position 134,823 of record QLOH01001019.1, read on the forward strand.
ACTCATATTTGAATTCTCATAATTATCAATTAACAATGTAAAATATTCAATTAAAAATTATAAAAAATGATTAAATTAAAAAAATTGAATAGTATTATAATTGAATAGTATCTCAACATTTAAACTATATAAAAGGATATGATAATTTTAAAATTATATAAAATATTATTAGTTGAATAGTATGTTTGGAATAATGGATTTTTATGAATAAATAATTCAAACTAAATCCCTATTTATTCTAAAATATTTACATATCAAGTTTAATGATTTATTTTAATTCCAACATGTGCTCCATATTTTAGCATACTTATTTATTACACACACATAAAGATATTAGCTGTCCAAAAATAAATATATTTTTCAAGAAATATAAGAGATAAAATACTAGTTAAATATTAAAACAAAATTCAGACAATTTAATATCTACTGATATATATTAAATTCAGACATTTTAATATCTATTAGTATATACCAAAGAGTTGCGGCTCAGTTGGTAACGCAGACTGAGATTGTGGGAAGAGTTCTCAGGTTCGATCCCCACTAAACTCATTCTTCGGGAGGGGTGGGGAGCCTTAAATATGACTAAACTCCGAATAGGATTGACTCTAATAATAGGGGATATCTATGGTTTATAACAAAATATATATATATATATATATATTAATATAAGACATTTTAATTTCTAAAATCAATTGAGCTCTCATATTCACTTTAACATCAATGGACCTTTCATATTAATCTAGGTGCTTTTTATTTTATTTTTAAAAAATATAATGAAAATTTTAAAAGTTTATTCTTATTATAAAATTTGAAATTTCTATTTATCCAATATTTATCACTAGATTTAAATTTTTCCCTATCTTTTTAAATTTATAAATATATATTTAAATTTTTAAAATAGATTGATGATTAAGAAACACATTCTTAATCTTCATAAAGATCTCGGGTTCGAGTCTGTGAATGGAAAAAAAATTCTCGACGGGAGAGCTAGTCTCATCAGGATGTGAATGTTCCTGGCTCAAACATGATTACCTCCCGTGGATGATACATGTGGTTCAAATAAAAAAAGCACAATCTATTTACATTTATAATATGTATTTATTTAAGTTTTATGGTTTTAGATGACATCAACCCTAATGATTAAGGATAAGGATGCAAGAAATAAAAAGTTAAAATAAAAAATGAAAGTATTTATTGTATTTTTTATGTTTCTAATGTAATAAATATTTTCCTTGAAGCTAAAGACTGAGATTAATGCTTTGAAAGAACCACACAAGGAAGAGTTCACTTCATTACATGATAAAATACATGATATAGAAGATAAATTTGGTAAATTACAAGATGTTGTCAAGGTCTTGTTGAAACAAAACAATCATGGAATCAATATGGAATAAATTTGGTAAATTTGCTTTATGATCTGCTGAGCCCTCTTCTTGCTTGAACTTTTTCTGATTTTGGTTGTGAGATGCTGGTTCAACAGGTGCATATGGTTATGTCTTTTATTTCTTGTTTTTGGTGTGTGTATCTGCACCATGGTTTTGTTCATTTAGTGTCTTGGTTATTGTCTTTGGTGCTGGTTATTTTTGCACCACATTTTACATTACGTAACTCTTTTGAGTTATACTTTCTCTGATTTGTGTAATGGGTTTGGAGTACCCCTTGTACTCCCTTTAATTCATTTTTTTGCTTATAAAAAAAATGGAATAATTGAATTTATTGTTAGGATCTTCTCCTCAAGATAAAAATAGTGTCGAAAAGGTTATTGGATAACCACATGTGCATTCTTCAACATCAACATGCGTTCCAAATTTTAGGAAGGTAATTGTTATGTGTAAAGTCTACAAGTTTCGTTTCTGTAATATTCAAAAAGTTTCTATCTAATACGATATTTTTTATGCAGAAAAGACATGATGGAGGAGATACGTGTGAGGACTTTGAAGATAATGCACTTTGATCTTCATGTTGTCCAGAATTTTAGAAATTTCTCATTGGATTCCTTTTTTTGATGTATTTTTTTTGCTAGACATACTTGAAAGTATGAAATCTGATAAGATAATATGTTGTCTTTTGTTGACTATTATGTTTTTGGATGGATTTTCAAACTAAATCTTTGCTAATAACTATTCTAGGAAGTGTGTTTGAGACACCTTATTCATTTAGTTAATGAGTAAACTAGCAAATCGGTCCCTGACTTTTTTAGGGTCCTGCAATTTAGTCCTTGAGAAATAGAAAACCCCAATATAGTCCCCGACTTTTTGCTTTTTCTTTCACTGTAGTCTAACTGTGTGTTTTCTGTTAATTTTTTTATGATGTCTCACGTTTAGTGACACTCTGTCATACCGTTTGCCACTAAAGTATCCACTGTGGTTAAAAAATGATATGATTTTGTCAAATTTATAGCTTGAAAGGCTTCAACTCCAACCGTCGTGTGCTTCTCTATTATCTTGTTTTTCTCTCTTTTCCCCTTCTTCATTGGAAGGTCTCAACCCCAATGACGTTATTTTTGTGTCTCAATGGCAAATAGTGTGACACATCATTAAAAATCCATCTGCACCACTTTAATGGAAATCCCATTGTCCTCATCATGTGTTGTAAAAAGCTCCAGCTCACCGAGTCATATGCTTTTTCAAAGTCTACTTTGAGCTTCTTTTTCTTTCTCTTTGCTTCCTCAACAATCTCATTAGCAACCAAAATACTATCCAGAATTTGCCTGCCTTTAATAAAAGAAGATTGTGTTACTGAAATAATACTCCCAATGACCTTTCTGAGTCTGTTTGTTAAAATCTTTGACAACACTTTATACAAACAGCCAATGAGAGAGATAGGTCTATAATCCTCTATTCGTTGAGGACTATCAACTTTGGGAATCAACACAATGAAGGAGCTATTCATTCCTCTAACCAATCTGCTATTTTATGAAATTCATTCAAAAATAGCATAAAAAACAACATAAAATTCATACAAATAATATGTATAACTAATTTATTTAAAATCCTAAAATATATAATTAAAATTAAATTTAAAAAGAAAAGAATTTGTAGCATAAAAAAATTAGAATATAATAAAAGAGAATATGTAATAGCACATACAAACTGGAATGATGGTACTCACACAGTGTGAACCGGCCAAAGAAAAGATCAAATGAAGAGGGGCACAGCAGTTTAAAACTTGTTTTGTATTCTCTCACTTGCTATTGTCAGAATTTCTTCACTAAACAGCGAAGAAAATAAAAACACTACGGAACCCACAAATATCTTTTTACCCTAATTTCTATTATACCAAACACATATCACACTTTTTTCCCCTTTTTATTTCTTCTCTCTTCCCGGTCCCTAATTTCTACTCTATCAAAGTGACTGTAAATGACTGATGTTATAAATATAATAACTATTAAAAAAATATGATAATTTTAAAATTATATAAAATATTATTTGTTTAATAGTATGTTTGAAATAATGGATTTTTATGAATAAATAATTCAAACTAAATCCCTAATTCAAACTAATTATACTAAAATATTTACATATCAAGTTTAATGATTTATTTTAAATCCAAAACGTGCTTCATATTTTAACATACTTATTTATTACACACATATAAAGACAGTTGGACTATAGTGAAAGAAAAAGCAAGAAGTTAGAGATTATATTAGAGTTTTTTTTTTTTAATTTTTTAGAGACTAAATTGCATGACCCTTAAAAAGTCAGGGACCGATTTGTTAGTTTACTCTTTAGTTAATATGATTTATGAACTATCTCTTACTCAAGTTTGTGCACTTATGGGATACATCCTTTTTAGTTATCTAAATATAAATTAGAATAATTCATGATTTATTTCTTTTAAATATTTATAGGCTTAAATATGTTTTTGGTCTCTCTAAAATACATGCATTTTCATTTTCGTTCCCCTAAAATTTTTTTATCTTTTAGTCTCCCTAAAATTTTTTCTTTTCAAAATATCTCTCGTCATTAGAATGGTCAATAGAGTGTTGATATGGCCTAAGGGGACTAAAATGAAATAGATGAAATTTTAAAGGAACTAAATTGAAAACAAGTTAGCATAGATGTTAACGGTCACATCATCACTCTGTTAACTATTCTAACGGTAATGACTATTTTGAAGAGAAAAAAATTTAGGAGGACTAAAAGATAAAAAAAATTTAGGGAGATGAAAATGAAAACGCGTGTATTTTAGAAGGACCAAAGTCTTATTTATATTTCTAGAATAAAATTACAAATGAAATATGTAATTGTTGTGAATGATTTCAAAGACTGACCAGGAACTACTTTATTATACCTAATCATCAATTATGAACTTGATCCACAATATGCTGGATAAATGATTTGCAATTTGAAGTGGAAGATCCACCATCTTCAACTGCCTTATGAGCCATTTCTTTCATCTCCCTGGCTCTGTTCCTTCTCTGTTCCCCTTCCCCACCTTGCTCCATCAGCTGCTCAATAGCCTTCTTCACATCCTCCATTTTCACCAACACTTCCTCACCCTTCTCTGTCTCCATCTGACTCACAACAGCTTCAACTCCAATCCTCACACCAATCTTCAGTACTTGCACAATCAATTTTTCATTATAGAACTGCTCAGCAAACATTGGCCAAGCTATCATTGGAACACCTGCAGAAACTGCTTCCAGTGTGGAATTCCAACCACAATGGGTTAAGAACCCACCAGTTGCAAGATGGGACAGTATCTGAACTTGTGGTGCCCATCCTCTAATTATAAAACCCCTTCCTTTATTCCTCTCTTCAAAGTTCTCCCCTTTCAACCATTTCTCCAACTCATCAGAACAATCTTTTTTCCCAATAACCCAAATGAATGGATGGTTTGATGCTTCCAATCCCAAAGCTAGCTCCTTTAGCTGTGAAGAAGAAAGGTGAGACATGCTACCAAAACAGACATAGATGACAGAACAAGGCTTATTGGAATTAAGAAAATTTAGACACTCAGACTCAGATTCATCCATTGAGGCCTTATTCCCAAACTTTTTGTCATGTAAAGAAAGTGGACCTATACACCAAACCTTTTTTGCCACTTTCTCATATCCTCTCACATACATACTCTCCAACTCCTCAAAAGTGTTCACCAATATCCCTTGTGATGAAAGTTCAGCAGCTTTGAATTGTTGAACAGCTTGTTTCCAAGCTGTTGCGTCTCGTTTCATTGCATCAGGTAACTGTGCCTTGGTGAATTCAATTCTGTCAGGCAAGTCAGGTACCACAAATTTCTCTGACATTGAGGTGACACTCTCAAGAACCCTTGAACTCTTGATGCTATGTGAGCACAAGAGGGAGAAACAAGAGACAAAGTGGGAGACAACCCTCGGTATCTTAAACTTCGATGCAACAATTGATGTCCAAGGAAGGCATACATCGGAAACTATGCAGCTTGGAACTGTTTCCAACTCTGACAACCATTTCTCAAGTGGTTCTTGTAGCATATTGGAAGCAGCAAAAAACAAGGATCGGTATTCAGGGGAAGGAAGAGAGTCCATGTTTTCACACCCTTCTGGTAATCCTGCTTCTAAGCAGGGAAAGGGTAGGACAAGAAACTGGATTTTGAGGTTTGAGGCTTTTGCTTGATCAATGACCTTGTTGAACCTGGCTGCGTTAAGGGGTGTGAGGACAAGGGTAACTGTGACCCCATTTGCTGCAAGTAATTTGGCCATCTCTGTGAAGGGGATGAGATGGCTTTGGGACATAAAGGGAACAAGAAGGAAGTGTAGTTGGTGAGATTGGGAAGCCATGTGAGTAGAGCTACTATTGTTCATTCAATTGAAAAGATAGATTTTAGGGTACTGTTTTCTCCATTTTAATGGAGAAAATATAATGGACCTACTAACTAAGGTACTGAGATTTGTAGGCCCAACCCAACTTATTTTTGGTATTGCTCTTTGCTTGTGTATAATAAAAATGGCAACTTTTTTATGGAAAGCAATTGTATGTGATACAATTAGATGGAAAGCCATGCCAAAACTTTTTGACTTTCGAAACCTATACAGTATAAACCATGCTATGATACCAAAATTAAAATGGCATTTCCTATCTGCTAATCAAGTTACATCCTGTTCATGACATTTGAGTTTCATTACAGAATAGAGATTCAATCAATCTGTGGAAAGACAGAAACTTAATACATAAGGTTATGTTACATTATATATTTGTAATAGCGAAACAAAATATCCTACAAACATTATACAGACTGACAGAATTTCTAATTAAAATTGAAAGGGGAGTAGAGGGTCTTAATAAGGGGTAGATATGCTTGCAACAAATGGTACACCATTTGATAGATAGTTACTTTGTGAAAAGCTACATTGAGGCCTTTTACCTTGAGATTGTTTTTTCCTGGATATCTTGGATTATTGAGGTCATGTTAAAATGAGAAGATCCTCCTTCTTCAACAGCTCTTTTAGCCATCTCTGCAAGCTCTTTAATCCTTTTTCTTCTTTCTTCACTTTCACTGGTCTCATCCATTAACTTCTCAATTGCCCTTTCAACATCTTCCTTCTTTACCAACACATCAGTTTCCTCTTCTTGGGGACTCTCCACCCCAACCTTTACTCCAATTTTCAATATTTCCACAACTAGTCTTTCATTAAAAAACTGATCAGCAAACAAGGGCCATGTAATCATTGGAACACCTGCACATATTGCTTCTAAGGTAGAGTTCCAACCACAGTGTGTTATGAACCCTCCAATTGCAGGGTGTGACAATATTACCAACTGAGGAGCCCAACCCCAAATTACAAGGCCTTGATCATTGGTTCTTTTCTCAAATCCATCTTCCTTAATCCATTTCTCCAACCCTTCTAACTGACTTCCTTCCCTGATAACCCAAATGAAGGGTCTTTTTGATGCTTCTAATGCTAAACCAAGCTCTATCAACTGTGATGTCTTTAGGTTGCACAGGCTTCCAAAACATGCATAAATTACACTCCTTGGTTCATGACAATCAAGCCATTTTAGGTATTGACACTCATCAATTGAAATCTTATTACCTCTTTGAACCTTATCCAAAGGTTCCTTGTTACTAAGTGATAATGGACCAACACACCACATTTGACCCCTTTTGACCTTCTTGTAATCCCTTGCATATGCTGGCTCCAACTCTTCAAAAGAATTTGTCATTACCCCATAACTAGCCTTTTCAGCTGCAACCATTTCATGATGAAACTTTTCCCAGTTTTCATCTCTTACTATTCCTGTTTGAGCTTTATTCATTTCAATTTTGTCAGGTATACCAGGCAAAACAAAGTACTCCGATTCATTAGTTACTCTCTCTAAAACATTGTAGATGCGTATATTATGCATACACAAGAGATAGAAGCAACTTACTCCAATGAAAGAAATCCTTGGAATATTGAATTTGTTAGCTATGTGAATTGTATATGGCAAACACATATCAGAGATTATGCAGCTAGGTGGTGGTGTTAACTCTTCAAATAGTTTTTCCACTGGTTGCTGTAGAAATTTTGTTGCATTGAAAAACCCCAAGGCCATTTCAAGTGAAGGTAGCATGTCAACATTCTCACACCCATCTGGTATTCCACCTTCTTTGCATGGGAATTGAAGTTGAACTAATCTAATCTGAAACCCACACTCAATGTAACGAGCAACAATTGATGTGATACGAGAAGCATTATGGGGTGTTGTGACTATTGTAACAATAGCATTGTGGTTCAACAATATTCTTGCAATGTCCATCATGGGGATCATGTGGCCTTGTGCCATGAATGGAAACAAGACGAAGTGGAGTTCAGGTGCTTGAGATGCCATTTTTGTGTTATGGGAGGATTTAATGCACAGAATTCATTTTAACATAGTTATATGTAGTGTAAGATATGACTTTGAAAGTTCCATAAGTGAAAAAAAAACAGAACATCGTTTTAGAAAAACTGAGGAATTAGTAGTAAAAGTATTCATTTCAATTCAGATATGTGCAAGACATTTTTAGGCATACTATTCCTACCTCGCTTTATTGGTGATGTAAATATCTATTATAACAGCCTAATCTTTTATTAAAAGGAGAAAAATCCATTAAATAAAAGGGGAGTAAGAAAAACAGAACAATAGAACATAGTTTTTGTGAAAACTGGAAGGTCTTGAATCCAAACCCGAGTTTCTTCACCCATAGTAGCCGTTTTTGCGCGCCCTTTTTATGTTGAACTAGGGGCAGTGTCATTATCTAATTCATCAATCCACCGAAACCGAGTTCTGATTCTAAAGAAAGACATTACCCCCTCCTCTCATATTACTCTCTCACCTGCTAGTTACTATGTTCTTTGAGGTACATGAAAGCATATGGATCTTATTCTATGTTTAATGTATATTAAAATGAGAATACATAGAATAGAATGTACTTGATAAAGTAATAAGTTAATTTTTAATTAATTTGATTGACTTATAAGCTAATTTGACCAATAAAAAATTGTTTGTTAAGATATATAAAATTAACTTATTTTAGGATCTTCTAACTCATAAGCTACAAGCTACTTTAGTTAACTTCTAACTTATAACTTATTTATTTTTCTTTCATTTTTAACCCTCATTTATCAATATACTTTCCTATTTGCCTTAATTTCATTTTAGCTATTTCCAATGTTGATAATAAAAACCCTCCCTTCTCGCTCTTGTTTCACAATCTCTTCTATGTCGACATTTTTTAATTCTCTTTTTTTGTTAAAAAAATTAAAAATTATTTTATATTATATTATATAATTTTAATTATTTCACTATTTATTTTATTTAAATAAAATATTATCACTAAAAATGATAATAAGAACTTATAACTTATAAAAAAATTTCCAAAATTATAATTACCAAACAAATATTTTTTTATTTAACAAAAATATAATTTATATAATGAAACTCAAACATGTCATTTTTTATTTAACAATTAGGTTATCAGCTAGTTTAATCAAATACTTCCAATTTAATTAAGGATGTTCAAGACCCCACTCAATCTATCGACCCATCCCTAATTGAGCTATTTGGGTCACGTCTGACTCGGTCTTACAAAAAATAATGAGACCAAATTGGGTCTCCTTTGATTGAGTCGAGGACAGGTTCATATCAACTTTTGGGTTACCTTGCTTGTCGTATATACACATATATCCTATTTATTATTTATAATTTTTTATTATGTGAAGACTTTATCTCGTGTTATATTTTTAGTTAGAGTTTTTGAGTTTAAATTTTATCTATGTACCTTTAAAAATACACTACAAGAAAAAAATGAAATTAGAACTGGATTTTTTGACGCAATTATTTTCCATCCCAAAAAAAGATATATCTTTGGATTTTGGCACAAACTTTTGTCCTAAAGTTTTTTAAAAATGTTGTTTATTATTTTGGGACAGAATGCATATTCCGTTGTAATTTTGAGACAGAATTTGCAATGGAACTATTTTACGTCCCAAAAGAAAAAAATTGATAGATTTTGGGACAAATTTCTGTCTCAAACTTTTTTTAATTTATTCATTAATTTGGGACTGAATTTATATTGTGTCACAATGTTGCAGTGGAATTTGTATTCTGTCTCAATTTTAATCACAATTTTTTATGGTTTTTCCCTACCATCATTTTTCATGCGATGCAATTTTGTTTGAGGAAGGAACATTCACATCACATTGATGCTAGCTCTTTTAGTCAGGGTTTTTTCCCATACACAGGACTCGAACTTGAGACCCTACTTAAGGGAATCAAGCATATATCATTAACTTTTTATGTAACAAAATTATTTAAAATTGAATTTATATTTAATTAAAATATTAAAGGTTGGACCTAAGTTCACATCATTGCCTAAATACTTTTTAATCATTCATATTTCATAAATTTAAATGATTAATATAAACATAACGAATCGAATCAAATATGTAATTAAAATTAAGAGAGTAACAATGAGGCAGAGCAAATTCACAAAATAATATATCAAAATAGGTAGTAAAAGAGATACACCAGGTACATAAAATGGATAGGCCCAACCCAATATCTTATCCATACTCACTAATTAAAGTCAAACTAAAATATTTCGACAAAAAAGCTAAAATAAATACAAATACAATAAACTATACATGTATCTGGTGATATTAAGAGAACACATGATGGTACAACATTCAAACTATAAATAATTTGTGAAAGCAAAACTACATGGCGAGGCCTTTACTTTACATATGTATCTTTTTCTGGATATCTTGGATTATTGAGGTAATGTGAGAAGATCCTCCTTGTCCAATAGCTTTTCTAGCCATCTCTGCAAGCTCTTTAATCCTTTTTCTTCTTTCTTCACTTTCTCTTGTCTCTTCCATTAACTTCCCAATTGCCCTTTCAATATCTTCCTTCTTTACCAACAAAACATCAGTTTCCTCCTCCTCAAGGGGCCTCTCCACCCCAACCTTCACTCCAATTTTCAATATTTCCACAACTTGTCTTTCATTAAAAAACTGATCAGCAAACAATGGCCAAGTAATCATTGGAACCCCTGCACATATTGCTTCTAAGGTAGAGTTCCAACCACAGTGTGTTATGAACCCTCCAATTGCAGGGTGTGGCAATATTACTAACTGAGGAGCCCAACCCCTAATTATAAGGCTTTGACCATTGGTTCTCTCCTCAAATCCATCTTCCTTAATCCATTTCTCCAACTCTTCTAACTGACTTCCTTCCCTGATAACCCAAATGAAGGGTCTTTTTGATGCTTCTAATGCTAAACCAAGCTCTATCATCTGTGATGTCTTTAGGTTGCTTAGGCTTCCAAAACATGCATAAATTACACTCCTTGGCTCATGACAATCAAGCCATTTTATGTATTGGCACTCATCAATTGACACCTTATTACCTCTTTGAACCTTATCCAAATGATCCTTGTTACTAAGTGATAATGGGCCTATACACCACATTTGATCATTTCTGATCTTCTTGTAATCCCTTGCATATGCTGGCTCCAACTCTTCAAAAGAATTTATGATTACCCCATAAGAAGCCATTTCAGCTGCAACCATTTGTTCATGAAACTCTTTCCATTTATCACCAGTTAGTATTCCTGTTTGGGCTTTGGTCATTTCAATTTGTCAGGGATGCCAGGCAGAACAAAGTACTCTGACTCAGTAGTTGTTCTGTCCATAACATCATAGATGCGTAAATTATGCAAACACAAGAGATAGAAGCAACTTACTCCAATGAAAGAAATCCTTGGAATGTTGAATTTTTTAGCTATGTGAATTGTAAATGGCAAACACATATCAGAGATTATGCAGCTTGGTGGTGGTGTTAACTCTTCAAATAGTTTTTCCACTGGTTGCTGTAGAAAATTTGTTGCATTGAAAAACCTCAAGGTCATGTCAAGTGAAGGTAGCATGTCAACATTCTCACACCCATCTGGTATTCCACCTTCTTTGCATGGGAATTGAAGTTGAACTAATCTAATCTGAAAGCCAGATTCAATGTAACGAGCTACAATTGATGTGAAACGAGGTGCATTACGTGGGGTTGTGACTACTGTCACAATAGCATTGTGCTGCACCAATAATTTTGCAATGTCCATCATGGGGATCATGTGGCCTTGTGCCATGAATGGAAACAACACAAAGTGGAGCTTGGGTGCTTGGGATGATGCCATTTTTATTATTTGAGGATGAGAAAGAATTTAATGCACTGAATTCCTTTTAACTTAGATATTTATAAGTAATTTTTACGCATATACCATTCCTACCTAATGTCAACACCAGCATGAGCATCTTGAATTTTCTTTCTTAAAAGGAGAAAATTCCTTGAAGCACAAAATGAGACAAAAAAATACATATTATTATTCTAGATATTTTTACGCATACTTGTGATGTAATCACCAACATAATCTGCCTTATTTTTCTCTAAAAAAGGAATCTTTTTACCAAATTTTTTATATTTATGCACTTACATTCTCTTATAATTTTCTTTTCACTTCTATTTTTTTTTATCTCTCTCTGTCTCTTCAATAACATCACTAATTAACCTTCACTCTTCTCTTTTCTTTTTATCTCTCTTTCATCTTTAAAATTATGATTTTTCTTCTCTTACAACTGTCTTTTATTTTTTAATTTTCAATATTCGAAAGTGATGTTAAACCATTTAAGGAAGAAAATTCTCAATTCGATTGGCCATCTTTTAATTTGTAGTATTCCATGAAGCCGCAGGGATGTTGTGTCCGTTCTGATTGAAATTTCCTTGGCAGTCATATTTAACCGTGTATTGCAAGACATGATCTCATAATTTATTTTTTATATTATAAAAATATTTATTATATATATTTAATTAAATTTTAAATATAAATAAAGATGTTTATGAAAACTAAGTATGATAATTATCAATAAAATAAGTTTTTATTAATGAAATGAATTTTTAAAATTTTAAAAATAAAAATATTAAGTACTTACACCTTTTATATTGTAATTCATTTTTAGTATTCTTAAAATATTTTTCATAAAATAAAATATTGTTTTTATATAATATTAGTTGTTTTTCATATTTCATAATTTTTTTTATTATTGAAGGAGCCTAAGGCCTAAAAATAACTACAAGATTAAAACTTGATGAGGAAAAGCAACACCATGATAATCAATTTCAGGATGGAAAATAAAGAATGAGGACAAGAGGGCAATTAGTTATGAACTCCTAAGGAGAAAGAGTGCCCCATATTTATAAGATGATCCGCAACTTTATTGTCTTCTCTATACGTATGTGTGACCAAGAACAATTATCCAATCTTAGGAAAGAGGTTCCCTGCTTTATATCTCTAACTAGGCCATAATAAATGTAGGGTATTAAAATCCTAAAAATTCCAACTACCTGCTGAAGCAGGTAGATTCTTTTGCCAATTAGGGATATCCACAATAGAATAGGCCTCGTTGACTATTTTGAGGGGCTTAAATCCTATCCCACCATTGGTTTTAGGTTGACATATTTGCCCAAGAAATCAATTGTTTTTTTTTTTTCTCTTTTCCGAAGAAGATCCCCGTATGAAATTACGACATAATCTTTCAATTTCATCACAAACTCCACTAGGAATAACAGACACTTGCATAAGGTAGTGAGAAATACTCATAACTGCAGACCGAGCTAAGGTAATATGACCAGCCATAGATACAGAGTTAGCCTTCCATCTCTTTTCATGTCACAATTAATTTATGCTTTTTTAATTTATTCTTTTTGTTAAAAAATATTTAAAAAGAAAAATAGTCAAATTTGATTTGATTACATATTAAAATAAAATAAAGTTTTTTACTAACTATGTGAATATGTTACAAAATAATAAATACATAATCTTTGTTTGAAATTTGATAATAAATTATTCATTACTCAAATAATTCCTATTAGTGAAAAGTTAATTTTTTTAAGAAAATATTTTCATAAAAGTTGCTACTTATAATAACATTCTTTATATTAGCTTTTATTTTATTAAGCATATTAATAGATTTAGATTACTACGTGTTAATGAAGATTATACTATAATAATTATAATAAGTGATAATAGTACATACAAATAAAAAACTAATTGATACTTCATCAAATTAATTCATTTTAACATATAATATGTTTTTAAAATATAAGTAAAAGTCTATTATTATATAATATATTTATGAATGTTCAAATTATCTTAAATTTGATATAGATGATTATGAAGGTAATATAATATGATTCAACGGTTGGATCGGTCAAATTCGCATTTTATAAAAAGTTATTAGATGGCGTGACTCTGTAAATTTGACACCTAATATCAATTGATTATGCCTTACTTAATTACTTATTAATTTACTTTTAAAATGTAAGGAGAAAGACAAATAAAAATAATATGTAAAAAATAAGTAACATCGCTTATCATTAATTAATACAATTTTGTAATAGTCAAATTCAATTTTTTATACTTCATAGAAATAACTATGCAATAAATATAGGGGATACTTGCAAGTTTAATTATAAAATTAAGGAAAAAAAAGATAAAAATAGAAACTAATGTGAAAAACAAACATGACACAAACTAATATTAAAATATTTTTCAATTAATTTTCTTTTACTTTTTATCTTTAAATTTATTTGTATTGAAATAAAAATAATTTTTATCAATTAAATTAATTTTGAATAGATTTTTTTAACTTTTTTTTTATTTTTAATAAAAACATTTTATTTTAAAATTTTCAAAGAGAAAAATAAAAATGAATATTAAACAAACACATGGAGATAAATTATTTTTAGAATTATTTTTTATTAATTAATGTGATTTATTAAATATATAAAAATATAAATTTTAAAAATATTTTATTTTTTATTTTTCTTTTTATTTTTCTTTCTATCTATCTATTTAGTCCTTTTTTATCACATCATTTATATTCTTTCTTTTTATTTTCATTTTTTTCTTTATTGTCATTTTTCCTTATATTTCTCACACCACAAAAATTGTCTGTCAGAGTTTTTATACACTTAAAAATAGTAATAATATTTTCACATTACATCTTTCACATTCTCTCTCATCATTTTATTATATTCTTTATATTCCTCTTTTCCATACACTTCTCACACTCAAACAAATGGATTGTCAGAATTTTAATACTCTTAAAAAAGAGAAGTTTTTTTTTCTTTGTATTTCTCTTTTCCATACACTCCTCACACTCAAACAAATGGACTGTCAGAGTTTTAATACTCTTTAAAAAGTAAGTAATGATATTTTTATATTACATCTTTCATGTTCTCTCTTTATTTTCTTTTTTTATATCTCTCTTTTCACTATATTTTCACACCCAAACAAATAGACTGTCAAAATTTTAAGAATCTTAAAAAATTGGGATGATACTTTTTGCCCTCCAAGCATGCACTCTGGCCCTTTGGATTAATTTCTTTACAAAATTTTATAGGAGAATAAAATAAATTTAACCAAAAAGATTTAACTTCACGAGTTTAATATATATACACTGTCTCGGTGTAAATAAATTTTACACAAACATCTTATGATATGGTGCCACATCATTTATTGAATTTAATAACATGTGACGTGTCATATTCATTAAATGATGTGACAGCACACCATTAGATATCTGTGTAAAATTTTTTACACTAACAGTGTATATTAATTAAATTGAAATCAATCTTTACAACTTAAATTAAATTTCTATTTTAAATTTTAAATCCTAATAAATGATAATCCTTATTTTTTAAATAAATTAAATCATATTTAAATTTTGTGCACCTTAAATATAACAAAGAGATATATTTCACGAAAAATAAAGAAAGCTAACAAATATAGCATGAAACATCATCCATTCAGTTTTAGTTAGTGGCTTAGTTTTGGCCTCTAATTAACCTTACCCTTGGACACGTATTATGTCTTCAATTAGTAAAGACATGTTGTGGTAAGAAGATCCACCTTCTTCTATTGCTTTTCTTGCCATGTCTGCATACTTCTTAGCTCTCTCCCTAACCTTTTCTTTTTCTTCACCTTCACCCATTACCTTCTCTATACATTCTTTAATACTTTCCCTCTTGACCTGAACAAAGGACTTGTCTTCCTCTCCCAAGTGCACAATAGTTTCAGCTCCCACACTCACACCACTCTTCACCACTTGTACAACAACTTTCTCATTATAAAACTGCTCACCAAACAGAGGAAAAGTTACTAAGGGCACCCCAGCACAAATCCCTTCAATTGTTGAATTCCATCCACAATGTGTCAAAAACGCTCCTATTGCTTTGTGTGATAATATTAACACTTGTGGCGCCCAACCTTTTATCAAAAGTCCTCTCTCTTTCACCCTCTCCTCAAATCCTTCTTCCAACAACCATTTCTCCATTTCCTCTCTACCATATGCACCTCTTAGCACCCAAATAAATGGCCTTTTTGTTGCTTCCAATCCTAACCCAATCTCTATCAACTGCTTAGGTGTTGCACGGTTTAGGCTACCAAGGCACACATAAATCACAGAGCTTGGAGGCCATAAATCAAGCCACTTTAAATAATGGCTCACATCATTTTCATCATAAGATTTTTTCTTACCTCTCTGAGCTTTGTCTAATTTGTCCTTGTTAGATAGTGAAACAGGGCCAACACACCATACCTTATGGCCTGTAACTCTTTGATACTCTTTAACATATGCTGCTTCCAATTCTTCAAAACTATTAACCACAATCCCATATGAACTTTCAGCTGCTACCCTTATTCTCTTACGAAAATCATTCAACTTGTGGTCTGTGCCAGGATTGAGTAGCCCAGGGAGCTGGCATTTTCGAAATTCAATTCTATGAGGCATTCCGGGGACAAGAAATTTCCCTTCATCAGGGATATCCTCATAGATTTTATGTAAATTGTGATTGCATAGGAGATGGAAACAATTAGTCCCATCAAATATGATTCTTGGAACTTTCAACTTGCTGGCAATCTCAGCTACACATGAAATGTGTGTGTCTGCTATTATGCAGCTTGGGAAAGGTGTCAGCTTTTCAAATAGCTCTTCTAGTGGCTGCTGCATCATGCATAAAGCGATGGAGAAGTTTGATAGTAGATCCATTGAAGGGAGAGTGTCCACACTCTCACATCCCTGTGGTATTCCAGACTCTACATTTGGAAATTGAAAGTGTAGAATTTGAATGGATGACCCAAATTGGATCTCTCTGTCGATGCTAGCTTGGAATTGGATGGAATTGAGGGGTGTAGTGAGTATGCTCACTTTCACGTTGTGTCGTGCAAATAATTTGGCCATGTCTACCATAGGAAGAAGATGGCCTGGGGCCATCAAGGGGATGAATATGAAGTGGGGTGTTGAATCCATTATTGCAAGTTTGTGTGTGATGACCATGGGAGTATAACATGAATTGGTTTCTCTTTTGTACCAAAAGAAAAGGCAATTCAAATTTGGATTGTAATTGCAACAGAGGATATTTTTTGGTATTATTTTATTGGAGATTAGGAGACAGGGGAAGGATTTAATAATTTATGGTCCATTCATTTCATTTTAGGTACTACCGTCCAACCATTTCTAGTGACGTAAGAGATTACGTTTTTCAACCAGACTAGGTTCAAGGAAATACCTTGTCATTCATCTAATCATTCTTATGTCTTATGCAGCTATGCAAGCGGTCCAAGTCTTTGTAGGTGGACCATAGGCAGAGTAAGAAATAAGTTGGAAAGACAAAGACTTTATTTGATATAGTAGATAGAAATAAAATCAGTAAAGTAGCAAATCGATCCTTATTTTTTCGGGTCATGCAATTTAGTCCCTAAAAAATAGAAAATCTCAATATAGTCCCTGACTTTTTACTTTTTCTTTCACTATAGTCCAATTGTGTGTTTCCCATTAATTTTTTTACGATTTGTCACGTTTAGTGACATTCTGTCACATTGTTTATCATTGGGGCACAAAAATAACGTCATTGAGGTTGAGACCTTCCAATGAAGAAGAGGGAGAACAGAGAAAATAGAAGAATAGGGAAACACATGACTATTGGAATTCAAGCCTTTCAAGCTATAAATTTGACAAAACCACGTCATTTTTGTGTCACGGTGGACACTTAGTGACAAAAAATGTGACAGGGTGTCACTAAATGTGACACGTTGTAAAAAAATTAAGGGGAAACACACCGTTGGACTATAGTGAAAGAAAAAGTAAAAAGTCAAGGACTATATTAGGGTTTTCTATTTCTTAGGGACTAAATTGCATGACCCTAAAAAAGTCAGGGACCGATTTGCTAATTTACTCGAAATAAAATGGAGAGAAATAGAAAAAAAAGGAATGGATGAAAACAAATAGGTGAAAAATAGAGAAAAAAATTAGATTGTTTGATAGGTAAAAAATATGATAGAGAAAAATTGAATTGTAATTTATGAAGACTAAAAAATCCCTAAATAAAAAATTAAAATATAAGAAAAAGAGAATATGTAATAACACATACCGAATGCAAGGATGGTAGACACACAATGTGAATCAGCTAGAGAAAAGATCGAATGAAGAGGGACACAGCAGTCCAAAACTAGTTTTGTATTCTCTCACTTGCTATTGTCAGAATTTCTTCGCTATAAAATAAAACACTGGGACCATAAATATAATTTTTTTCTACCCTCATTTCTATTATACGAAACACATATCACACTTCTTTTTTTTTTCTATTTCTTTTTTATTCCCCCTAGTTTCTACCCTACTAAATTGAGTGTAAAGGACTGATGTTGGAAATATAATAAATATTAAAATTACTTATGATAACATTAGTTAGGAAAAAAAATATAAAATCACCCTGAATTTTTATCCTGTCACTATGAACTTTTAATCTGTCTCAATTAATTCTTAAACTTTTATCATTATTGCAATAAGTTCTTTCGTTATTATGAAGTTATATAATTAACTCAATCTTTCAATATTTTGTGTTTCAAATATTAAAAGCACATAAAGACTAATTTTTTTTATTCTTGAATTTTGTCAAATTTTAAGCATTTTTTAAATTCTAAAAGTGAAGCATGATGGTGTGTTCTTTTAATTTAAAGTTTTTATATTTTTTTTAATTTTTGAAACTTTATTTTATATGATTTTAATATTCTAAACATAAAATCCTGAAGGGTTGAGATTAATTTTGTTAATTCTTTAATTTAATGTTAATAAAATGGCCCATTGCAGACAAAAAAAGTTCACGGTACCTATTTGTAAAAGGATGAAAGTTAAGGGTGGTTATATACTTTTTCCCTTATTAATAAATTGAAATTCTTTTTCCAAAAAATAACACACACATATTGATGAGATTTTGGCAAGCGTACCAATTTATCTCAAGTATTCAATGGTGAGAAGGATATCGTCCCCACGGGAATTGAAACTCAAGTACCAAACTTATGCTATGAAAAATTTCAAAGCAAATTCCAAACTAAAGTTCTAGCTATTAACTGTAAATTTTCTATTATGATAGTCTCCTAGGGTTCAATTATGGAAACTATACAAGACCTTGAATTTTGATGGTTCTCACATACCCATACAACAATGAGAACGGTAAAGAGACTTACCTGGATCCATACTGCTCTTCTTCACTCGAATTCTTTGTGAAAATTGCAGACCAATTTTCTCTCCCCTTTTCCTTTGCTTTCCTAAGTCCTTGATGGTTAGGAGGTTTTCACTTACAGACAGTTAACTACCCTTCTTTTCTGTAATTTCTATTTTATAAGGAAAAGGAGAGGGATTATCAAATAACCTCTTCTTACTCTATTTTCTATACTGGGTCAACAACCATCACATTGAGCCCACTTTAATTAAAGTCAGACTATCAAAATACATAAGCCACATTAATTAAATTAATTAAATAATCTAACATTAACTAGCTATGAAACCTGCCATAGCTAATTAGAAAATTTATTTCATTTTTACCTTGCATTTAGTGGTGGCTTATAACAGTAAGAAATTAAGTTATAAAATAGTGGCAGTTATGGCAGCGACTACAGAAAAACTGCCAGAAAGCATGTTGTGGCGCATGCAATACCAACGGGGCTGATAAGTGCTAATTTTAAGTGAAAAAATATTGTGAATTTAAGCACTTATTGTTTTAATTGCATTAACTTAAGAGTCAAATTCTCCTAATTTAGAATAATTGAATCTAACTATTTATTTCTGAGATAGGAATGAAAATGAAGTTCATTTGATCCCAAATTTTCATTTTGTAGGATTTTTAAAGTAAGGAGAAAAGGAGAAAGCTTAAAGGAACAAGAAGAAAGGAGCAATTCTGAGGATTTTTGGACTCTGTAAATTTTTCGCTTAAGTGAAGATTCCTTCGCTTAAGCGAAATTAACATAGAATTAGAATTTGCCTCTGCCATGTTTTCTCTCAAATGAGAACCCCTCGCTTGAGCGAAAATACATTTCTTCAGTGTGAAGAATTTTGTTCGCTTGAGCGAATCTTTTCTCGCTCAAGCAGAATTCACTTACCTAATGAATGAATAGAATAAATTGAATGTGAACAGGGCATTCGACAACTTTTATTCAGAACTAAAGAAGAGAACGAAGTGACGAAACTCTAAAAACTCTTGTTCCTCATTGATTTCATTCCATTTTCTTCCGTTTTCATGGTTCCATGAGCAGCTAAACTCCCCTTTGGATGTAATCATTTAGAATTCGAATGTATTCTGGTGATTTATATATGTGTTTGTGTAGTTGTCCATTTCTATAGATATTGGTAATTTCATTCCATTCTTATTATTTGAATCTATCTAATCAATAGTTGCTTGATTTCAAATCTAAGTTTTAACTGGAAAGTATTTCTTAGAATCTGATTTGAATGAAATTATTCGATGTGTTGTTATGCTAGGAATAGATTTCAATATATCGATTGCTTTATAACACTTGTTCGTAATGCTGGATAATCTGTTAAGTGTTTGAAGAATCAACATTTAGGAGATGTTCTTAGGAACCTTTTATTTGAGGAATCAATATAAGGGATATCAACGTGTTGCATTAATATTTGTAGTTTTGACTTTTAAATATTTCTGAATCACTAGAATACAGAAGAGGGAGATCAATGAAATTCAATCTCATTTTTCTTAACTGAATTCTAATCATTCTTTTAAAATATTTGTTTTATGTTTGAACCTATATCAATGTTATTTTCTTTAATTTCGAATATGACTATTAATTGTTTCACTGTAAATATAATCAATGAGTTTTATATTTGAGGATTTAATAGAAATTTACAAGTTCCCTATGGATACGACAAACTTATTCATCACTATAATACAATTATTTTTTGTACGCTTGCCAGAAACTCAACAGGGGCACAAGATTGCTAGAAAGCACATTTGTGGTGGTCTAAAACTCCCACAAATTGACTGCTTTGTCCACCACTAAATAACACTTTTTGTGGTGGATAATTTTACTATATATCAACAATTACAAAATCATTCCTAAAGCATTCAATAGACAACACTATGGATAACAACATTGATTGTATCCACTATTTACTATATTTTATGAAACAAGTGAAAACTAGCTAGCTCATTGCCAAGATCTAGAATAGACCGCAATTACTAAGTGTCTATTATGTTTATAGTTAGTAAAATTGATTCTACAATCAATCGTTAAAAATGAGTAATGTAAGTTTTACGAAACACATTAGATGGAAGTGATTTGAAATTAATTTTGTGGAATTGATTTTACACTATTAGAAAAGTGTAACTAGACGGAAGTGATTTAAAATTGATTTTATACTATTGGGAAAGTGTAACCAAACAAACACTAAATTGTTTACTTGTAAGACAATATTAATCATATATATAAGCTCTACCTTTAAAATTTAATAGTAAAAATCATTGTTTAAGATAATAAATAATACCCCACCTAGTGTTTGATTTCTCAAGTTTATGTTTTCATGAAACTTTTTTTTTTTTTTTTAAATGAATGATCTTAAAAAATAATGTTCCTTACAACGATTCTCATCTACAATTTTTTTTTTGTTAATTTTTTTTCAAATTTATAGTACATATATTATATATATTAGAATTGATAGTAGATATTACAAATATATGTCAGGTGACTAGCTTACTGGGTAGAACCTAATGCTTGAATCCGAACAATTGTGTTTAAATCCTACTTAAACTATATCAAAAGTTTTTGTCAAATTCCCAAACAACAACATTAAACAACATAAAAGCAATTGTAATAATTGTAGGCTACTTGAAATGCATGTCTGTTTAGATTGGAAGAAAATATTTACAGGTAGCACCTTCAAATAATTTGTTGATTTTTACAATTATATGGACCTACATCTAATAACTGTAAATACCTATGCTGCGCCAAATGTTTATCTTTTTGGCTTCTAACCCAAACCTTGGACATGGATTATGACTTCAATTAGCAAAGACATGTTGCGGTAAGAAGATCCACCTTCTTCTATTGCTTTCCTTGCCATGTCTGCATACTTTCTAACTCTCTCTCTTATCTCATCTTTTTCTTCTCCCTCACCCATTACCTTCTCTATAGAGTCTTTAATATTCTCCCTCATGACTTGAACATGAGACCTGTCTTCCTCCCCCAATGCACAACAGTTTCAGCTCCCACACTCACACCACTCTTCACCACTTGTACAACAACTTTCTCATTATAAAATTGTTCACCAAACAGGGGAAAAGTTACTAAGGGCACCCCAGCACAAATCCCTTCAAGTGTTGAATTCCATCCACAATGTGTCAAGAACACTCCTATTGCTTTGTGTGATAATATTAACACTTGTGGCGCCCAACCTTTGATCAAAAGTCCTCTCCCTTTTACCCTTTCCTCAAATCCTTCTTCCAATAGCCATTTCTCCATTTCCTCTCTACCATATGCTCCTCTTATCACCCAAATAAATGGCCTTTTTGTTGCTTCTAATCCTAACCCAATCTCTATCAACTGCTTAGGTGTTGCACGGTTTAGGCTACCAAAGGCACACATAAATCACAGAGCTTGGAGGCCATAAATCAAGCCATTTTAGATATTGGCTTTCATCATATGATTTTCTCTTACCTCTTTGAGCTTTGTCCAAGTTGTCCTTGTTGGATAGTGATACAGGGCCAACACACCATACCTTATGACCTGTAACTCTTTGATACTCTTTAACATATCCTTCTTCCAATTCTTTAAAACTATTAACCACAATCCCATATGAACTTTCAGATGCTACCCTTATTCTCTCACGAAAATCATCCACCTTGTGGTTTGTGCCAGGATTGAATAGCCCGGGGAGCTGGTATTTTCCAAATTCAATTCTATGAGGCATTCCGGGGACAAGAAATTTGCCTTGATCAGGGATATCCTTATAGATCTTATGTAAATTGTGATTGCATAGGAGATGGAAACAATTAGTCCCATCAAATATGATTCTTGGAACTTTCAACTTGTTGGCAATATCAGCTACACATGAAATATGTTTGTCAGCTATTATGCAGCTTGGGAAAGGTGTTAGCTTTTCAAATAGCTCTTCTAGTGGCTGCTGCATCATGCATAAAGCGATGGAGAAGTTTGGAAGTAGATCCATTGAAGGGAGAGTGTCCACACTCTCACATCCTTGTGCTATTCCAGATTCTATATTTGGAAATTGAAAATTTAGAATTTGAATGGATGACCCAAATTGGATCTCTCTGTCAATGCTAGCTTGGAATTGGATGGAATTGAGGGGTGTGGTGAGTAAGCTCACTTTCACTTTGCGTCGCGCAAATAATTTGGCCATATCTACCATAGGAAGAAGATGGCCTGGGGCCATCAAGGGGATGAACACGAAGTGCGGTGTTGAATCCATTATTGCAAGTTTGTGTGTCATGGCCATGGGAATAAGGCAATTCAAATTTGGATTGTAATTACAGAGAATGTTTGTTGCATTATTTTATTGTAGATTAGGAGGCAGGAGCAGGATTTATGGTACATTCATTTTAGTTTTTTTTTTGTGGGACCAAGTTATGCCAATCAATAGCTAGAAACTAATTTCTTTCAGTTTCTAGGTGTAGAAATGATTGAAGTAAGCTTTGTCTCTTCTAACAAAATATTTTCGATATATACCATCAAATATCAAACATTTGTCAAGATGCTTAATAGACTCAACTATCTGTTAACTGTGCCGGGTTTTGTTTGTACTTTCATTTTAGTTAAAAAGATACTTTTACCCTTAAAACTAGAGGTAAGAGAGATACGAAACACTTGTTGGTCGCATTAGAAGTGAACTGTGAAACCAGGAGGACTTTTACCTTCGGGGATTTAAATCATGGAGTCATCACTCTTGGGAGGACTTTACCTAACCACCACCCCGCCTGAGGGTGAGATTCCCGATCAAAGAAAAAAAGAGATAAAAAAATGAAAGTGATAAAATAAAAAATGTGAAAAATAATATGATAAGAAAAGAGTTAAAAAAAGAATGTTGAAGAAAATGTAACAAAGATGAATATGAAAAAAATTAAAGTATTTTTTAGATAGAGAAATGTTGTTTGTATTGTACAACAATATTTACAACAAAGAGAGAAATAGAAATAGAGAAGAGAAAAGAGAGAGAAATATGAGATGTGATAAATGATATAATATAGAAAAATATAGACAAATAGTGTATTACATATTTTTTATTATAGAAATATGTTAGTATCGGGTTCAACTCCTCTCCAGTACTGGACAAGTCCAGTAGGTGAGAGAGTGACACACCCAATATGTGGGACCCACCTGCTAGGTGGGTCCCACATATTGGGTGTGTCACTCTCTCACCTACTGGACAAGTCCAGTAAATGGAGAGAATCTCCACCCGTTAGTATCATAGTTCAACTATACTAGTGACATAATAGATTACGTTTTTCAGCCTGACTAGTAACAGAGCAATGCATCGTCATTCATCTTATGTCTTATGCAAGCGGTGCAAGTCTTTGGAGGTAGAGTTGGCAATAGAGGGACCGAGATCCTCTCCAGTTGAAATCAACTGGAGAGTGTCCAGTTTTATCATTCGACGACCCACAATTTTTTTTAGTAATTTTTTTAATTTTTAGATTTATGGATTGAAAAAATAAACGGTCGAGATCTCGTCCAGTTTTTTATTGACTGGAGAGGATCCTGGTCGGGCAATAGAGGCGTGTGGATCCTCTCCAGTGGGATTTTTTATTGTAGAGCCTCCAGTTCTTATCCAACAACAAATAACAGCTTACATGCATGTAATATATTTTTCTTTTTATATAAAATAAAAATATTTACAGCTTGGATCATCTGCAGTTAATTTGTAACTGTAGAGGATCGCAGTCCGGCAATAGAGTTGTAAATTCGATTATCTGATGATGCGGTCTGATATAGGTTTGATATAGGTAGTGGATTTCATCAAACTAAGTTAAGAAAATCGGAAGTTATTCGGATTTTTAAAATAAGTGTTTGAGCCATATTTTTTTATGGACTTTTATTGGATAATAGACTTTATTAGGCTGAGTTAAAAAGTCCAGGAGTTATCTGACCTTCTAAAATAAGTGTGCGAACCCTACATTTTGTGGGCTTTTACAGGCTGACCCTTTTTGTTGGCTCTACCTGGCAATTCGAGCAACCCTGGCCTAGCCCGGCCCGATGTGATGCGGTTAGTGGCCTTTATCGGGCTGGGCTAAAAATCCCAGTAGTTATTCAACCTTCTAAAATAAGTGCTCGAACCATGCATTTTTGCGAGTAGCTCATTTTTTTGCGATCTACCAGATCATTTTGCTCGTTTGTATGAGTAACAGACTTTGTCAGGTTGGGCTAAGAAGCCCGAGAATTATTCGAGTTTTTATAATAAGTGCTTGAACCATATATTTTTATGGGATTTTATAGGCCGAGCGATCGGGTTAGCCTATTTTGCCGGCTCTATATGTAGGTGGACCATAGCCCATAGGCAAGAGAAAGAAATAAGTCTGAAAATATTAATATGCTTAATTAGCATGATGGCTAATGTTATAAATATAATAATTATTTAAATATTAAATGTTAAAATTATTTTATGACAACATTAGTTATTATTAATAACTTGAAAAAAAATACGAAGTAAAATTCATTTGATGAAGTATAAAAGACAATTTTAGTGGATTATTAACTTAAAAAAATTAAATGTATTTAATCATATTTTATATGTTTAAGTGCATTAATTATTGAAATATGAAATATCAAAATTACGTCTTGACAATGTTAATTATTAATAATAACGGGAGAAAAAAATTCTTGAAAATGATATATATTAAAAGAATTCACTTAAAGAAGAATTAACAATAGTATTATCTTATTATTACTAGAGTTAAAAACTGTTAAATATGTTTAATGTTATATTATATTATTAGAGTTAAATATATTTTCAGTTTATAGAAATATAGTGAAATTTGGTTTTGATCTCTTATATATATTTTCGTTGATTTTGGTTCTTTAATTTTTAAAATCACATATTTTTAATTCTCCTTATTAACTATACATCATGAAGTCACGTTTGTAACTTCAATATGATTTTTTCTGAATAAAAATTCACATAAAATTTCTTGTGATTTATTCTCTACAAAAATTATTTGTAGTAAATTAAAAAACCAATTTTTTTATGTAAACATGTTAATTACAGTGAAATTTTTGTGCTTTGCTATAAAATAAATCATATAAAATTCTCAGTAAATTTTAAAATATGAACATATTTTCATATTAATTTTGAAACTCCACATGAAAATTTGAAGAAAAATTCATAAAAAATCTATAAGAAACATTGCTACATCATTATTTAACGAAATATAATTAACGATGAAGACTAAACTCATATAATTTTTAAAAATAGAGAATCAAAACCAATGGAAAAAAATAGATGATGGGTCAAAATCAAATTTCACTATATTTTTAAAGATTAAAATCATATTTGACCATATATTGTTGAGTATAATAATTATTAAAATAATAAATATTAAAACCATTTCATTACTAGGTTAATTATTCATATTAACTTGAGAAAAATTGAAAACAATATATTCCTTATATCTTTTTAAATATTCTTTAAAATAAAGAAGTAGATTAAGAAATATAATCATCAACCCATTTTTTAAAATTATTGTTTGATTTATTAATATGTCATTTTTTTCTCTTTAGTAAGTTATTGACAAAGTATATTATGCATTGTACTAGGATTTTTGTTAAATATAAAAAAATTAAATAAAAAAAATTGATGTACTATTTTTCCTTGTCCCGCCTTTTTTGACGATCCTAGTCATGTGTATCTCAAGTAAAAAATTGGGTGCGGATGGGACAGGGAAAAGTTTTATTGATGTCCCATAATGGACGCTAATGTTCAAAATCCAATCGAGCTCCACGAGCTTCAATCAAATACAGTACTTTACTAGCTTGCTTGCTTCTTAGAATTAGATGTACGTAACTACCAGAGGCGGACCCAGGTATAAATGAGGATGTGCAGTTGCACCTTCTCACTTTGATAAAATTATTACTAAACATCTTATATTTTGATATTATACCTCTTCTAGTTCTATATCTTTGAACCCATTATTAGTGGCTTATATGAGGGTGTGCAATTGCACCCACTCACTTTCATAAAATTACAACTAAATATCTTGTATTTTGGTACTTTGCCCCCTCTAGTTCTATATCTTTGAATCTAATGCTTATCCAATTTCTCACTCCCCTTAATCATCCTCAACCGAGCGATTCTTAAAAGTTTCTTAAACCAATATTTTATAATTTTTCACACATTCCCATATTATCATTTTATTTTTATTATTTTAAGCAACTCAATCCTTTTTAGCTCCAACCTAATAACTCTCAAAATTTGCTTAAATAGACCCCACAATCTACTCCACGCTTATATACTCATTAGGTCCTATTTATAAGACAATGTTTGAATTTTTTTATGGTCCTATTTATAAGACAAAATACACAAATTTAGAAGCATTTAATAATTTTTTCTCATATTTACCCTTAGACCATTAAAGGTTTTAAATTGACACAATTACTATGATAATGAAGTTTAATTTTAAATAGGGGTAAACTCAGAATGTTGTAGAGTAATTTTTTGAAAATCGATGCATTAATTATTTTTTTAATATATGTCTTTTAGTCTGAATTGTCTTATAAATAGAACCGATAAAGTATTTTCTAATTAAAATCTTAAAGTACTGAATAATTGACTAAAAATTTAAAACCATGCAACAATTAATCCACTTTTTGAATTGTTGCAAATAGCAACTCAAAAAAATTGTTGAGCATCATGGGTATCTCTCTCACGAAAAAAGTTGCTATAAGCAGTGCTCTTATTATTTGTGAGCACCTCGGTGAAAGGCCATCGGAGATACTCTTATATGTTTTTAAGTATTTGATTTTAAAGTTGTTTGTCCTTGAATTTGCACAAACAAATGTATCTCTGCTCAGTCTAGGACGAGATACAGATCCTTGGTTGTTTTGTGTGGGCTCTACCTTAGTGTGAAATCAGGGAGCAGTTCGAGTGTATCAACAGTGACGTTACTGTTAAACAGAAACAATGGTGCAACAATGGCCCCTGACAGGGCCTTAACTTGCATTGAAAGTTAAAGGTAACTTACAAGAAATAACAATCGATTGACTCAGTCGTGGAAATCCCCATCTATAAAATGCCTAAGCATTACAAAGAAAATAACTAAAACAAAGTAAAAACAAATAGACTGAAACGTAAAGATTTGGTCTACAAGGTCCCTACTTCCTCTAAGCTTGCTGGTTTGCCTTGATCGTTGTGGTGGATGCTACGGCTTTTTCAGGGTGCTTGTGAGTATTCAGGTTGCGGACCTTTTCTTCTGAGAAGGATTCTCCTATTTATAGCATTAACCCTGATAATCGTCTCCAACTTCTGGACATGGTGCTCCATCCCACGTTCTGCTACACGCACACCAGTGCTCCTTTCAATAACTGCTCCGGTTTACGTGGCTGCTTGGCAGTTGCAAAAGGAATGCTTGAGAGAAACTTCCTTTTCGACCTCATTATCTTTAAATGGCCTTGTTCGAATCCTTTCATCGAGGTTTTGATCTTTTGATCTCTTTCTTCTTCGAAGGCAACATGCTGTCGGGAGGTTCTAGAGATGGAAGGCTTCAATTGCTCGAAACAAATACTTGCCAAAATAACCCAGGATTTTAGGCTACAGTTTAAATGTCTGGGTTTGTTTCTTGTAAGGAGTTATGTTTCTGTAATAATGTATTGTTGGTTATGACCATTTCGATTGGTCAATTAATCGAATCTTTCTCAACTCAACCAACACAAACAAGACATCTCATAAAAACAAGTAATATCATCTGGTTTATCAATCAAACCACTTCGACCTTTGTAATCACTTGCTTTGACTTTCCTTACTTCGAATCAAAATAACCAATGCCCTTGATTTAGTTTGTTTCGAATTTAATTTAAAAACCCAACACATGCCCCCCAAAACGTATAACTTCGAATTGTTTTGAGAAGTTAATACGTTTTGCACGTGTTGCTATGTTTATGTCCAGAAATATTTAATATTTCTTTCTCTTTCACACGATCCCATGGACTTGAGACGTTTGGGCCCCCAACACTGCCAGCTGGATTTGTAACTGCCAATGACCTTTGGGTTTTCCCTCATTTACCTTTCAGTTGCTTTTCATAAAACCTCTCTCTCAGCTCTTTACCTTCTTCCTCACATTCTAGAAAAACCCTCAGCTCCAAAAACCCTTTCTTGCTTAGACTTTCTACGCCATTGGTTTTCTGTATACCTGTAATGGCATCTTCTTCTCTTACCCTGCAATTTTCAAGCTCAAAGTATCAAGTTGCTTGCTCGATTCCACTCGCAGCTGAAGACAGCAAGACCATTGTCAGAGGTGATGAGGACAAGAATGAAGAAGAGAGAAAGAAAAAAGAAGAAGAAGAAAGAATAGAAGAAAAAAAAAGAGAAGAAGACGAAGAAGGAGAAGAAAAAGAAGAAAAAGAGAAAGATGAAGGAGAAGAGAAAGATGAAGAGAACAGAGAAGAAGAAAAAGAAGAGAACAGAGAAGAAAGAGAGGATGTTGATGGCTTTGATCGAGGAAATGAAGATGAGGAAGCCTCTGAGTCTTCGACTGATGACGACGATGTGCCAATCACAAAAATCATCAAGGCTGCCTCGGCAAAGGGTAAAGAGAAAATGCATTCTGAAGAACCTTCTTCTGCTCCAACTCACATTGAAGTTAATCTAGCTGCAAATATTTCTAACTCCATTGTAGTTGAGCTTTCTCAAAGCTCGAAGCTTCCAAAGCAAATAGTCAACGGCGATTTGCCTAAAGAGAAACTCCAAGAAAAAGAAACTGGCATATGTGTCCAAAGTGAGGTGCCTTCGACTCCCTCTTTTAATGCACATGACTCTGCTGAGGATAAGCTCGATTCTGCACCATGTGATGGTTCTCAGGAACAAGGTTCCAAAGCAAATGAAGACCTTCAAACTGTTCCTGTATCGAGTCCCAAGCAGCCAGAGCATCCGGTTTCGAAAGCAATAGTTATTTCAGAGCCTACCACTACTTTAGCTTTGGATCGAACTGAAAAGCCAACTACTTCTCCTCCTAAAGGTTCTGTCCCAGAGACTGATCTTGAGGCCCTTACTAAGAAACTCGAGGATGATCCTTTCTACATCATCAACAAGTTATTAGCAGGTTCCATTACCGTAGCTTCATCGAGCCGTAGTGCCAAGACTTCAGAATCCAGCACCCATCAGAAAGTTCAAGGATTGGTGAGTAGGCTTCGACATCTAGCTTTCTCTCAAGATCTTATCGAAGTTCTCACTGATGATCTTGACAAAGAAATCAGAGAAGTCTTTGCTGAACTGAGGTCGATGCCTGACAGCATCCCTGTTGAAATTGATGAAGCCATTGGTGCCTTCTATGCCTGGTATGAGTCTTTTATCGAAACCATCAACAAACTCCATGCCAATGAAACCAAGCAAGATGAAATCATTAATCGAGAGGCTGCCCTTAAGGATAAACTCATTGCTCAGAAAACTAAGTTCGAGGCTTCTTCTGTTACCTTAGAGCAAGGCACCACTCAACTTGGGGTACTGGATACAGAGATCGAAGAATTGCAGAAGAAGATGAACCTCAAGGTCAAAGAGAGGGAAACTCTTGCTGAGGCCGTTGATCGAGGTCGAAAACTGCAAGAAGTACTGAAGAAAGAGACTAAGGATGATTCTACTGAACTTGTTAATTGTTTCAGGAGCTTGACAACAGTGCATAATGATCATGCCACTCTCAAGGCGACCCTGGATAAAGCCAAAGCTGACTATCTTGATTTTAAAACCAAGAATCTGTTTTAAGGCCTAAACCTTTTTTTTATTTATTGCCTCTTTCAGCTTTTTGCTTTTAATTTGTATTGGCCAAGTTTGGCCTCGAACTCCATTTTATCATATTCTACTATTCAGGACGTATTTTCACTTCATGCATGATGGGTTTATATTTCTTTAAATGTTTGTCATTTATGGCTCGAATCACGCAACCAGAAATTACGTCTCGAATAGTATAGGCATTACTTAATAACATCTTTTCCACTTCGAATGGCCCTTCCCAATTTGGGGTCCATTTGCCAAGTTTTGGCAGCTTTTTCCCTAGAGGTAATTGTACTTTCCAAACCAAATCACCTTCTAGAAAGCTTTTATGGATGACTCTTCGATTATAAAAATGAGCCACTCTCTCTTTTTGTTTGATTATGTTCTCGAGTGCAATCAATCTTTCTTCATCAAGCACGTCTAACTTATCAAACATTAAGTTTAGATAATCCTGAGCAGGCAGTTCATTTTGTCTTTGAATTCGAAGAGATTCAAGGTTGATCTCTAAAGGCAAAACTGCCTCATGTCCATATACTAATTTATATGGGGAAGTCATGGTGGCATCTCTTGGAGAGTTTCTATATGCCCATAATATTTGGCTAAGTGTTTCATGCCAATTCCCGGGCTTGTGTCCAATGTGCATAATAAGGGGTAGAAGTAAGCAATTTAATCTTCCTAGATTCTGCATATTGAGCCACCTTCTTTCCGGTAAACACAGTTCCCTGATCTGTGGTTATGGTTTCAGGGATGTCAAACCTATGGACTATATGTTCTTCTATAAAATCTATCACTTCCCTCTGGCCTACGTCCTTTAAAGGAACAACTTCTACCCATTTAGTGAAATAATCTACTCCTACAAGAATAAACTTATGCCCCTTCGAAGATGGTGGATGAATCATACCTATTAAGTCAAGGGCCCAACCTCGAAACGACCATGGCTTGATTATCGAATGGATCTCTGCTGCAGGAGTGTGATGCATGTTGCCGTGTTTCTGACAATCTTCGCATCCTTTTGCAAAGTCATGGCAATCCTTCAGCATCGAAGGCCAAAAGTAGCAATACCTTAGTAAGGTCCATCTCATTTTCTCTCCTGCTTGGTGTGCTCCACAAATACCTTCATGGACTTCAGCAAGGGCGAGATAAGCCTCTGCTTCCCCTAAGCATCTGAGCAGATGTCCGCCACTTGACTTTTTGTACAACTCTCCTCCTAGAATTGTGTAATTTAGGGCTTTAAGCTTGACTTTCCTTTCGACTAGTGTTGCTGGATCCTTCAAATAATCCACTAATGGTTTCCTCCAATCTGATGAAGTGAGCATATCCAGATTCCCAACCATCCTCTCCTCTTTTGACAAAGGAGTGTTGGTTTTAACAAAGTCTTCGAAGAGTTCTGGCTTGACCCTATATCCAGAGGCCACTTGGGCCAGTTCGTTAGCCACTTCATTTTGGATTCTAGGAACATGTTCCAAGATCACCTCTTCGAATTGATTTAAAAGGGTCTTAGCTCTTGCATAGTATTTCGCTAATTTCGAGCTAGAACACTTATAAATCCCCTTCAATTGGTTAATAACCAATTGGGAATCCCCCAAAACATGGATGTGGGATGCTTCGAGGTTCAATAATAACTCTAACCCTGCAATTAACGCTTCATACTCGACTTCGTTGTTTGAACAGTTGCCTTCGACTTTAAACATTACTTTGGTTATTATCTCTTTGGGAGATATAATCAGCATGCCAATGCCGCTACCATTAATATGTTTAGAACCATCGAAGAATAATTTCCAAGGCTTAATTCCTATAAAGTTTACCTCGTCGATTTCTGCCGTTGGAAGTTCGGCTAAAAAATCTGCAAGGGCTTGCCCCTTAACAGCTTTTAAAGGTAAATACTTCAAAGAAAATTCGGTTAATGCTAATGCCCATTTTCCAATTCTGCCATGTAATATTGGCTTAATTAACATGTACTTAATTACATCGAAATGAGAGCTTACAAAAACCTCCGCAGGCTTTAAATAATGTTTAAGTTTTGTACATGAAAAATAAAGGCACAAACATAATTTCTCCACAGGAGAATATCTTTTTTCTGCATCATTAAGGCTTCTACTAAGATAATATATCGCTCTTTCGAAACCACTCTCATCTTCTTGGGCTAACATGCTACCAAGGGTTTCTTCTGATGCAGATATATACAATCGAAGTGGCTTTCCTTGAACAGGTGGAGACATCACTGGAGGCTTGGTTAAATATTCTTTAATCGAATCAAAAGCCATTTGATGTTCCTCTTTCCATTCGAATTCTTCTCCTTTTTTCAACTTAACCAACGGGGAAAAAATTCTAGTTTTGCCTGACAGGTTCGAAATGAACCTTCTTAGGTAATTAATTTTCCCCAACAAGCTCTGAAGCTGTTTTTTGTTTGTTGGAGGCTTCGTGTTGATAATCGCTTGAGCCTTATTTGCGTCCACTTCGATCCCTTGTTGTTGGACTAGGAAACCCAAAAAGTTCCCTGCAGATACCCCAAAGGCGCACTTTAAAGGATTCATCTTTAACCCGTATCGCCTCATCTTCTCGAACGAACATCTTAAATGTTCCAAATGCTGTATTTTGGTCTTTGATTTGACCACCACATCATCGATGTAAACCTGCATGAATTTACCAATGAAATCGTGAAATATTAAGTTCATGGCCCTTTGATACGTGGCCCCAGCATTCTTTAAACCAAAAGGCATCATTACCCATTCGAAAGTACCTAATGCCCCTGGGCAACGAAATGCAGTTTTAGAAATATCTTCTTCTGCAATAAAAATCTGGTTATAACCAGAATAGCCATCCAGAAGACTCAACATTTCGTTTCCCGCTGCTGAATCAATCAACATATCAGCAATGGGCATTGGATATTCATCTTTGGGAGTTGCCTCGTTAAGGTTTCTAAAATCAATGCAAACTCTTAACTTGCCATTTTTCTTAACCACTGGCACAATATTTGAGAGCCAATTTACATACCTGGTGGTTCTGATGAACTTAGCCTTAAGAAGTCTTTCAATTTCTTCTTTTATCTTCGAAACCACCTCTGGGGCAAACCTTCGAGGAGGTTGCTTTACTGGTTTCTTCTCAGGCATGGTTGGTAGTCTATGTTCGACCAAAGCACGATCTAATCCAGGCATTTCTTCATACTCCCAAGCAAAACAATCTTTGTATTGCTTGAGGATCTTGACCAAGTGAGGTTTGATTTCTGGATCTATCCTTGTACTGATGAAGGTTGGTCTTCGAGCTTCGGCTGTTCCTAGATTTACCTTTTCGAGTTGATCTTGGGCTTCGAATCTAGGAACTTTTCCATAGCCGTATTCGACTCCCACGTCTTCTTCATCATAAATGCAATCTAATCGAACTGGATTTCCTTCTTTAGCTTGCAACTGCTTATTGTGGTCTTCACTCCCTTCTACTTTTTCTTTTTTTAGTTCCGGAGGGATTACACCTTTTGATTCGGCTAAGTAAGCCGCTAGTCTGCTTTTGAAGATTTCTAGGCTTTCCATGTATCACCTAGTATTTCTAAGGCCGTGTCAATATCGACCTCTCTTTTCAAAGTGAATCCTTTAATAGGATCTAACCTTACTGAGTAAGGTACTTTAGCAGAATGGATGGCTGCCTTAGAGTCTAACTCATAAGGGCTGATATGAGCCAAATTTTTGTCGAAGTTTATCTCTACTAATCCTTGTTCTACATTATAAACCCCTTGGTCTGCTTCGACCACTATGGGATTTCCTTCTTGATCCCAAAGGAAAAGCTTCTGATGAACAGTAGAAGGCACTGCCCCCATGCCGTGAATCCACTCTCTACCTAACAACATGTTAAAACTGGCTTTGGTTTGAATTACCACAAAGATAGTAGTTCTCACCTGCTTTCCCACTACTAAATCCAGTGCTGTTATTCCTTCTGAGCTAGACGCTTTACCTGCAAAGTCAGTTATCATAATATTATGAGGTAAAAGGTCCTTGCTAGTTTTACCCAATTTGTCGAAGGTGGATTTGGGTAAGAGATTGATTGCAGCTCCTCCATCAATTATCACTCTATTAATGGGTTCCCCTTTGACGAAGGCCTTGATATACAAAGGCTTCATGTGAGCCATGTCTCCAGAGGTAGGTTTCGTTATGCTAACCACTTCTTTCTTGGTCTCTTCTGCCTGGTTCAACATCACTGGGACTTGGAGATTTTCATCTTCAAAATCCTCATCGTTCCCCAATCTTTGCACCTGCTGAGCAAATTCAGCTGGTAAGATCGAAACTATCCCACATATTTCCTGAATCGAATCAGGGAATCCTGATTCGAACTCTTCAGTAAGCAGATCATCTTCTTCCATCTCCTTTACCTTTGCTGCATTGATTTGCTCACGCAAATCGTGTTGAGCTCTTGAAGATGAAGCCTCATATCTTCTCTTGACTCTCTGTGGGGTTTTAGCACATTCCGCTTCAATCTGTTCCATCTTGGCCCTATACAACCTTTGGGCCCTGCGTCATTGAGTTCTAGTCATCGAACCCTTCGCTCTGGAATATTGGCTGAAGTGATACCAACTTTCCTTTGGTGGTCGAACCTCTTTGGAAGGCAAGACCATGATTTCTTTCCCTTTCGAAGTCTGGGAATTTGCAGCTTGATGTGACACTGGTTGCCACTTCACTTGACCCTTAGGTTTGGGTGGCACTTGCCTCACCCATTGATTCGAGAGCACTTTCTGTGGAGGGATGAAGGTGCTTTCTTGGCTAGGCCTACCCCTGCCCATTCCTTTCATGGCTCAGAACATCTTCTGACCTTCTTCGTATTTCTGAGGCCCCAACCTTTGCTTTAATTGACGCTTTTTGTTTGAAGCCTCTTCGAATGTCTTGGCAGAATCTGCATCGAAGACTGCACTACACCTGGGGCAAAGCATCACATGTCTGTCTTCGTTCTGTTTTCTTCTCAGATATTCCATGATGGTCTCATCAGCTGAAGGATAGATATCCTTCACCTCCTTTTCGAAGTCATCAATGGCCATATCAGTGGCCCTTGCATTTACTGGTTCGACCTCCACCATGTTGATTTCCAGGGGTTCAACATAATGAACCTTGTTGTCGAATGGGTCTGTGTCCACTTTCATCGTTCCTTTCATCTTTTCTTCGAACTTCAAACGTCCTTCACCAATTGCTTTCTGAATTAAATCCCTGAAACGAACACAATTATTGGTTAGATGACCATAAACATTATGATATTTGCAATATTTTCTTCCCTTTCTCTGTTCGAGCGTAGGGATTTTATGATCATCACTCAAGATAATCTGTTTATCTTTCAGCAGGATATCAAAAATTTGGTCAGCTTTAGTCACATCGAATCCATAAGCTGGTTTCTTATACTTATCATTCGAAGAAGACCCAGACCCTTCTTTGGCAGGTCTAAGTGAAGGGCATACATAAGAAGGCCCAGGCTTTAACTCAGCCACATTGATTTCACTTTCTTCGAAATCACTATTCGAATCACTCTCATTTTTATATGCCTCTATGTAGGCGATTTTATCTTTTCTCCCTGTCTTCTCAACTTTCTTGTACTTGGCTTTCTCAGCTTTTATCTGTTCTATTTTTCTTACTCTATCAGCCAACTGAGCCATGTCTCGAACAGGGAGATTAATGAGTTTCTTTCTAATGAAGAACTCTAGGCCTCCTGTGGCTATCTGAACTAATTCATGTTCAGGGACAGGGGTAAAACATCTAGCCTTAGACTGCCTAAACCTGTTCAAGTAGTCTTCGATGGTCTCATTGGGTGATCTTTTAATACCCATTAAGTCCATTAGGCTAACCTTACTCTCACCTCTAAAGAACTGTTCATGGAAAGTCCTTTCTAACTGGATCCAGCTTTGGATCGAGTTTGGTGTGAGAGTTGTGAACCAAGTAAATGCATTCTTGGTTAAAGAACTGGGAAAATATTTCATTTTCAGCAGTTCATTATTGGCTAAATCCCCACATTCTATCTGGTATCTAGCCACATGCTCTACAGTTGATTCTCCTATATCCCAAGAGAATTTAGAAAATTTTGGGACCTTGATCCCTCTAGGCAGTTCTGCCCTTAACACATCTTGAGGAAAGGCTGAGACAAAGTAGGGTTGGTTTGCATATCGTACGTTAAAACCATGCCTGTTCCAGACTTGTTCAACCACATTAGCAACATTGTGTTGCCCCCCAAGGTTCATCTGTCTAACTCTTTCAACCACCAAAACATGGTCTTGATTTCGAGCCACTATCACTAGACGTGCTTGACCAGGTTCATTCAAGTCTGCTTCGACTTGAGGCTCTCTTCGATTAGCCTCTTGGTTCTCGAAGCCATCCGTGTCAGACCCAGTCTCAAAAACTTCAGCAATTCTCCCCATTTGCCTAGCCAACAGTTGATAATTTTGGTTGGTTGTAGTGACCAACGGGGTTATCACAGTGGCCATTTGGTGAGTTAGCATGTTAACCATGTCATGGTTACTCTCATCCATCTGTTGCCTCATAGATTGTAAGGCAGCGTTGGTGAAAGGAGTAGGTTCTAGTTGATTGGACCACATCTCTGGTGAACCTCTAGTATTTCTAGGGCTCATATGCGTTGCCAATGGGTTGGTGTACACATTTTGAGGCATCCCTAAGGTTGCCACTACAGTTTGGACTTGGAAACCAGGGGGTGGTCCCTCTGCCCTAAGGGGTTCATACGACCTCACTTGACTAACCACAGGCTCATCAGGCTGTGGGGTAGTCCCTACAGGTATCTCATCACTCGTATACCTTCCTGCACCCCTCTGAGGAATTTGGCCAACATTGTTGCCATCTCCATGGGCTTCATTGGTTGAGGAACTCCCTGAAGAGTGCCCAGAACCATTCTTGTTCTTACTGGTCATGGTTCTCTTACCACTCCTAAGATTCATGCAACACTATTGTTAAAGGGTCCCACCGAGCGTGCCAATTTGTTTGTCCTTGAATTTGCACAAACAAATGTATCTCTGCTCAGTCTAGGACGAGATACGGATCCTTGGTTGTTTTGTGTGGGCTCTACCTTAGTGTGAAATCAGGGAGCAGTTCGAGTGTATCAACAGTGACGTTACTGTTAAACAGAAACAATGGTGCAACAATGGCCCCTGACAGGGCCTTAACTTGCATTGAAAGTTAAAGGTAACTTACAAGAAATAACAACCGATTGACTCAGTCGTGGAAATCCCCATCTATAAAATGCCTAAGCATTACAAAGAAAATAACTAAAACAAAGTAAAAACAAATAGACTGAAACGTAAAGATTTGGTCTACAAGGTCCCTACTTCCTCTAAGCTTGCTGGTTTGCCTTGATCGTTGTGGTGGATGCTACGGCTTTTTCAGGGTGCTTGTGAGTATTCAGGTTGCGGACCTTTTCTTCTGAGAAGGATTCTCCTATTTATAGCATTAACCCTGATAACCGTCTCCAACTTCTGGACATGGTGCTCCATCCCACGTTCTGCTACACGCACACCAGTGCTCCTTTCAATAACTGCTCCGGTTGACGTGGCTGCTTGGCAGTTGCAAAAGGAATGCTTGAGAGAAACTTCCTTTTCGACCTCATTATCTTTAAATGGCCTTGTTCGAATCCTTTCATCGAGGTTTTGATCTTTTGATCTCTTTCTTCTTCGAAGGCAACATGCTGTCGGGAGGTTCTAGAGATGGAAGGCTTCAATTGCTCAAAACAAATACTTGCCAAAATAACCCAGGATTTTAGGCTACAGTTTAAATGTCTGGGTTTGTTTCTTGTAAGGAGTTATGTTTCTGTAATAATGTATTGTTGGTTATGACCATTTCGATTGGTCAATTAATCGAATCTTTCTCAACTCAACCAACACAAACAAGACATCTCATAAAAACAAGTAATATCATCTGGTTTATCAATCAAACCACTTCAACCTTTGTAATCACTTGCTTTGACTTTCCTTACTTCGAATCAAAATAACCAATTCCCTTGATTTAGTTTGTTTCGAATTTAATTTAAAACCCAACAAAAGTAAAAAATTATCTTTTCTTTAATAGCAACTACTACTATCTAATTTTCTTCATACCAACATGCATTAATTGGTCCGAGTGGAAGGGGCTCGAGTCCATTAAGCATGTGGTCTTGGGTTCGATCTTTAAATCCATGTGTATGGAGAAAATACTGTTGAGAAGATCTTCTCGTTGAACCATCAACGAATGTTACTACAACCACTACTGCTGTGACAGACCCTGTAGTAAGTCAAATTGGTTCTACAATCCCTATGCCCAGTTTTATGTCTATGCCTCAAAATGGACAACCACAATATGGTTTACCATTTGGGTTTGTTCCAAATTCTGGAACAGCCCCACAAGTTATATCAACAACGGGTCCTTCAGTTGTTCGAGGACCCATGTTTAATCCTTTTTTAGGAAATTCTTCTACATCTATTACAAATTCAACGTTGCAAACTCTAAGGCAACAAATGGATGAAAGTAACCATGAAATGGTGAACATGTTGACAACTCAAATGGCCACAGTGTTTGATCCCCTAGTACAAACAACAAATGCAAATTATAACTTGTTGGCTAGGCAAATGGAGAGGATTGCAGATGTGTTTGGAGCACCCACAGATCCTATAGTAAGACAAGTGGCTAATATGAATCCTCCTGTAAATATGGGAGACCAGAATAATCAAATACCAAATCCTGTGAATCCTGTTGAAAATAGAGACAACAATGCTCCTAGAGTTATTCTGAATAGAAATCAGAATGCTGATGAAATTCTCGAAAGGTTGAGAGCAAATAACTTAGGGGGGGCAACAAAATGTTGTTGGAATAGTAGAACAAGTCCTGAATAGACATGGATTCAATGTAGGATTTGCAAATCATCCTTATGTAGTTTCTCCTTTTACCCAAATGGTTTTGCAAACTGAATTACCAAGGGGATGGAAAGTTCCCAAATTTACTAAGTTTGCTGGAGAAGTAGGTGAATCCACTGTCGAACACATTGCTCGATATCAAATCGAAGCAGGTGATTTGGAAAATAATGAGGAACTTAAAATGAAGTATTTTCCTAGTTCTTTAACCAAGAATGCTTTCACTTGGTTTACAACACTTCCCCCAAATTCGATTCATTCATGGAATCAATTGGAAAGAAGTTTTCATGAACAATTCTTTCGTGGGGAAACCAAAGTTACTTTAATGGACTTAGTGAATATTAAAAGGTCTTCGAACGAATCCATTGATGACTATTTGAATAGATTCAGGCAAATGAAAGCTAGATGCTTTACTCAAATTCCTGAATATGAGTTAGTCCAAATGGCTGCAGGAGGACTAGATTATTCAATTCGAAAGAAATTGATTAATCAACAACTTAGAGATATGGCCCAATTGGCTGATAAAGTTAGGCAAATTGAACACCTGAAAAAAGAAAAAGAGAGATTTCGAAAACCTGATAAACTTTTTCGAAAAGACAAAGTAGCATATTTTGAAGTATCTGATGATAGTGATTTCGAATATGATATGGAGGATAATGATGTTCATGTAGCAGAGCTTAAGCCTGGACCGCCTTATGTTTGTCAATCTTTGAAACCTAGTGGAAACACTAGTAATGATAACAAAGATAGATTTCCTAGAAAAAACTATGGTTTCGATATTTCGAAAGCAGATCAAATCTTTGATATTTTAGTAAAAGACAAACAAATAACTCTAAGTGATGATCATAAAATCCCTTCTCAAGAACAGAGAAGAGGTAGGAAATACTATAAATATCATCACACTTATGGTCATTGGACTAATAGTTGTGTTCGTTTCAGGGATATTATCCAAGAAGCGATTAAACAAGGGAGATTGAAATTTGAGGAAAAAGCACCAATGGCGATGAAGATTGATTCAGATCCTCTTCAGGTGAATGCCAATTATGCTGAGCCAGTTAGTATTAACATGGTTGAAGTTGAAGACTCGAATTCTGTGGGTCAGGCTGTGGAAATGGCCTTAGACGGAGACCAAGAAATACATGATGTTTATCCAAAAGGAGGAGAGTCTCTTTTGGAATTTCTGAACAGAAAGAAGGCTGAAGATGCCTCAATAGATCTTTGCCCAAGATGTCATGCTGTGTTTGACAAGTCTGCAGCAAAGGTTTTCCGAAGTTCAGACATGAAAGTGCATTATCAACAGGTTACCCCCCATCAGAAGCAGGCGGAGAAAAGGCAGAAGAAGCCTCATCCTTCATATGGAGGGTGGATTTCGAGATCCGAATCCATTTCTGGGGGAAATACTCCTGTGAGTAGAAGTAGGTTTGATAAGGGAAAGCAACCTATGACTCAAAGGTTCCAAGAAAATTCGAAGCCAAGGACTTTTGTTCCTCCATCATCTGTACCTCCGAATCAATGGATTCGACCAGGTTTTGCGAAGCAGCACAATCATTTCCAAAGTCAGTATCAGAAACCTTACTTTGGGAATAGGCAACAAATGACTAAGACTCAATGGAGAAGGGCACAGAGGATGAGGAAGACAGCTTTCGAAAATCAAGCAAAAAGGAACATTGATACTGAAGGAAATAAGCAGCAATCCAAACCCATTCAAGCAAAAAATGCCCAAGTCATTCAGGTGCAGGCAAATACAAGTAATCCATCTTACGCTCAGATGGTCAAGAAGAAGCCTTCGTTCCAAGTAATTGGAGGTTTCAATGAAAGTGAAGATGACTTGTTAACAGAAAATTTCGAAACTGGATTTGCAGATGGTCTGGACGACATCTGTGCAGTTGTTTCTATTTTGCCTGCAGAATATGCTGAAGAGCTTGAAAGAGGTTTAGAAGATGAAGATTTCGAGGATGATGAAATCGGAGAAGACCCAGTTTGCTATACCTATATAGGCAAACAAATATGTCAGAACACATCAGCAGTATTCGAAAGGCCAGTGGAAGAAATGCAACTCCACATGAAACCTCTGTTTATCAGAGCTATGGTTGAAGATGTGAATATTGGTAAAGTTCTGGTGGATTCAGGAGCAGCAGTGAACTTAATGCCGAAATTTATGATGAAGAAGTTGATGAAAACGAAGTTTGACTTATTGCCACACCAAATGGTGATTACCGATTTCAGTGGTAGAACTTCCAAGTCTGAAGGTGTTCTATGTTTAGAATTAACTGTTGGAACAATTATGAGACCTACCATGTTTGTGGTGGTGGATTCGAAAGCAAATTATAATTTGCTACTTGGAAGAGAATGGATTCATGGTGTGGGTGTTGTTCCTTCATCAATGCATCAGAA
This sequence comes from Sesbania bispinosa, assembly GCA_026901365.1. Lineage (NCBI taxonomy): Eukaryota > Viridiplantae > Streptophyta > Magnoliopsida > Fabales > Fabaceae > Sesbania > Sesbania bispinosa. The sequence continues at coordinate 176,840 of QLOH01001019.1, forward strand.
ACTCTGCATGTGGACCAAAGAAGGAATTCTCATTTATGTGGATGGTGATAAAAATTATTTCAAGGTGGAGGAAGATGCAGTGGATGTTAGGAGCACTGAGAAAAAAGTTATGAAAACTAGACCTTATGAAGTTGTTGATAAATATTCATTGATGCCTACCAAGGTACCATATTCCTTGAGGATAAATCCAAACTATGGATTTATGATACAATGTGATGTTATCCCCTGTGAGGCCGCAGAAATAGCTGAATGGTCAGATCCAGAGTAGATTCGAGCTTCTGGGCTCGAATTTCGGCCTATATGGCCGAAAAAAGGGTTGAAGCGGTTTTCGAAGCCGAGTTTAATGAAAATAAACAAAATGAAGAAGAAATGGCCCCTAAGGCCGAATGGCAAGAAGGAAGGATAATCATAGAGGAAATAATAGAAGAAGAAATTTCACTCGAAACAAAAAATGATTCTTCTCAAAAGGTTAAAACTTCTGTTGAGAAAAACAAAGATTCTGAAAAGAAGTGTTTTGAGCAAATGATGAAAAGAGTTTAGACTTATGTTCAGGAAACTCAAGAGTCTGAGTTCGAAAAATTAGATTGCATATATGATGACTCTCCCTTGGGTTTCGAAGGATTTTTGTCTCAAGGTATCAAGAAGATGGAAGCTCAAGACCCTTTAGAAGAAATAAACTTGGGTGATGCAAATGAAAGGAGACCCACGTTTATTAGTCAGAATCTCGAAGGTGAGTTTAAAAGAAAATCATTGACTTGTTAAAAGAGTATAAAGACTGTTTTGCTTGGGATTACCATGAAATGCCTGGTTTGAGCCGAGAACTGGTAGAGCATAAGCTTCCAACGTTTCCAGAAAAGAGACCAGTGAAACAGGCTCCAAGAAGATTCGCTCCAGAAATTGTTTCGAAAATCAAAGAAGAAATTGAGCGTCTTCTAAAGGCTAAGTTCATTCGAACTTCCAGGTATGTTGATTGGATTTCTAACATAGTACCTGTTATTAAGAAAAATGGATCTTTAAGAGTATGTATTGATTTTCGAGATCTTAATAATGCAACTCCTAAAGATGAATACCCAATGCTAGTTGCTGATATGTTAATTGATTCGGCAGCAGGAAATGAATTATTAAGTATGTTAGATGGGTATTCAGGATATAATCAAATTTTTATTGCCGAAGAGGATATTTCGAAAACAGCTTTTTGATGTCCTGGTGCAATAGGTACTTATGAATGGGTAATGATGCCCTTTGGCTTAAAAAATGCTAGTGCAACTTATCAAAGAGCCATGAATTCGATTTTCCATGATTTAATAGGAAAATTCATGCAAGTGTATATTGACGATGTTGTAATTAAGTCTGAATCAAAAGACTTGCATTTGAATCATTTAAGACAAGCTTTCGAAAAAATGAGAAAGCATGGTTTGAAAATGAATCCTATTAAATGTGCTTTTGGTGTATCTGCAGGAAATTTCTTAGGATTCCTTGTCCATAAGAAAGGTGTTGAGATTGACAAGAATAAGGCTAAAGCTATTCTAGAAGCATCTCCGCCAACAACCAAGAAACAATTACAGTCTTTTCTGGGAAAACTTAATTTCCTTCGAAGATTCATTTCAAATTTATCAGGAAAGACAAGAGTGTTTTCCCCTTTGCTGAAATTGAAGAAAGAAGAAAATTTCAAATGGGAAGATGAACACCAACAAGTCTTTGAGGAAATCAAGAAGTATTTAACAACTCCTCCGATTATGACTCCTCCCTTGCCAGGAAAACCCTTAAAGTTGTATATTTCTGCTTCAGAAGCCACAATAGGAAGTATGTTGGCTCAAGAGGACGAAAATGGTCTCGAAAGAGCTATTTACTATTTGAGTAGAGTCCTTAATGATGCAAAAACTAGATATTGTGCTATTGAAAAGTTATGTTTGTGTTTGTATTTCTCTTGTACTAAACTTAAGTACTATGTGAAACCACATGATGTATTTGTAATCTCACACTTTGATGTAATAAAGCACATGTTGTTAAAACCTATATTGCATAGTAGAGTTGGAAAATGGGCTTTGGCTTTAACTGAGTTTTCCTTAAAATTTGTTCCTTTAAAAGCTATGAAAGGACAAGTAGTTGCTGATTTCTTAGTTGAACACCCACCAATTCCAATTGAAGAATCAGTTTATGTTGGTTTAGAACCTTGGAAATTATATTTTGATGGGTCCAAACATAAGAATGGATCAGGAATTGGAATTTTATTAATCTCACCCAAGGGATTTCCAACTCGAATGATGTTTGAAATAAAATATCATTGTTCGAATAATGCAGTAGAGTATGAAGCTCTTATTGCTGGTCTCGAAATATTAGTTTCTCTGAATTCGAGAAATGTTCATATTCGAGGAGACTTCTCAATTAGTTATCAAACAGGTAACTAAAGAGTATAAATGTTTAGATCCAAAATTGGCTAAGTATTTAGTTCGGGCCAATAAGCTTTTGGAAATGTTTGACGAGGTAAAGATTCGAACATATTCCAAGAGGTCAAAATTTCGAAGCCAATGAGTTAGCTCAAATAGCTTCTGGATATAGAATTTCCATTGGAACTCTTAGGAAGATTAGTGATATTCGAAGAAGATTTCCAATGGAAGGTTTCGATATTCATAATGTAAATCTCTTAGATCAGAATGATTGGAGAAGCGAAATTATGACTCTTATCCAAAATCCTTCCCTGATAAATAGAAAGCATTTGAAATACAAAATTCTAAATTATTGTATTTTAGGTGAAGAACTTTATAAGAAATCCGTTGATGGAAACTTACTTCGATGTTTGGCAGAAACTGAAGCTTATTTAGCTTTAGTAGAAGTTCATGAAGGAGCTTGTGGTGCTCACCAGGCAGGAAGAAAAATGGAATGGATTTTGAAAAGAAAATTATTCTTTTGGCCTTCAATGTCCAAAGATTGTCACAATTTTGCAAAATCTTGTGAGGAATGTCAAAAGCATGGAAATGTACAACAAGTTCCTACAAGTGAATTACATTCAATCATAAAGCCTTGGCCTTTCAGAGGATGGGCTTTAGATTTAATTGGAATGATACATCCAGCTTCTTCAAAAAATCATAAGTTTATTTTGGTGGGAGTTGATTATTTTACCAAATGGGTAGAAGCAATTCCTTTAAGAGAAGTTACTCAGGAAGATATCATTCGTTTTATTGAAGAAAATATTATATTTCGATTTGGCTTACCGGAAACCATTACTACAGATCAAGGAACAATGTTCACAGGGAGGAAAATGGTTAGGTTTGCTGAATCAAAAGGAATAAAATTACTTTCTTCTACACCTTATTATGCACAAGCAAATGGTCAAGTTGAAGCAGTTAATAAAACTATTATTGCTTTGATTAAAAGACATATTAGACAACGTCCTAGAAATTGGCATGAGACTTTGAATCAAATTCTTTGGGCTTATAGAAATTCTCCAAGAGAAGCAACTCAAACTACTCCTTATAAATTGGTATATGGTCATGATGCTGTGTTACCAGTTGAGGTAAACTTACAATCATTAAGAGTTCAAAAACAATATGAGTTACCTTCTCAAGATTATTGGAATTTGATGTTCGATGAATTAAATCAACTTGATGAAGAAAGATTGACTGCTCTTGAAAATATAATTAGACAAAAAGAGCAAATAACTCGTTATAATAAAAAAGTTAAGAAAAAAGAATTCCAAGTTGGTGATTATGTTTCGAAGTTGATTTTGCCAATTGATAAAAAGTCAAAGAGGTTTGGTAAATGGTCACCCAATTGGGAAGGACCTTTTGAAATTAAAAAGTGTTTTCCAGTAATGCATACTCAATTCGAGAATTAGTTGGGGATATGCGCATACTATCAATAAATGGAAAATACTTAAAAGAATATAAACCAAACTTGCAAGAAATAAGAATTGTGCATAAAAGGAAATAAAGTTTGAATAACAACCAGAGTTCGAGCCCTATGCTCGAAATATAAAAAAAAAGGGTCAAAACAAAAAGAAACCAGAGGAAGCTAAAAGGGAGCTTCATTCTTCAATTTTGCGAAGTCGTGTCGAAGGTCTTCATAATAAGTCTTACGACTTATGTCTTCTTTCTCCAAATTTTCAATATCTTTTAAAACTCGAACGGCATCTCTCGAAATACCTTTAACAGAATTGATGACCTCCATTCGAGTAGACCTTTGCTTCGAAAGAGTAGATTCGACTTCACTTTTAGCCTTCTCAGTTTCCTCAAGTCTTTCTTGATATTCTTTCACTAAATTCGCGAGCCTCAATCTTTCCTTTTCTAATTCTTCAATTCTTGAAGAATTTTGCTTAATAGACTGCTCATGTTTATTCACTATAAGTTTGCTGTGTCGCATCTTGTCAACCAGTTTAGCTTCTTCACTTTTCTGAATAACCAACTTTGATTTGGTTTGCTCAATTTGGTTAACAGTCTTGATGCTATTCTGATAAATCTCAGCAAAATTCTTCACCCAGTTGAGATTCTTTTTTGTCGAAGTAATAGAAAACTCTCAATTTCTTCTCTGTAAAGACGATCCCTTGGAATCTCTTTCATCATCTGCTTCTCGAAGACCAGTTTCTTAAAATTCTGAAGGACTTGATCCACTGAATCTTCTTCGCTTAAAGGATTTTGAATGGTAGCTTCAGAATGGGTAGATGACAAAGAGACTTCCCCTGAAATTACATCCAGAATCAGAAAAGGATTCTCATCCAAGTCATTGAGGCAATCATCCAAGCTTTTCGCATTATATATTGGTGTAGATCTGGATGAATCCCTCGAAAACCCAGGGGCCTTTTCAGGAGTCTCTGATGCAGTTCGGGTGATTTGTATCTCCTTCGAGGCAGAATCCTTTGTCTTTTCAGAATTTAGACTTTGAGAAATAGTGGGATCATCTTTCTTGTTTTCTTCTTCTTGAAGATCTTCATTCATAGGACCAGGAGGAGATTGAACTTCTTCTTCCTCTCCTTTTATTTCTTCTTCTTCTTCTTGTTCTTCATTACTTTCTTCGATATTCTCTAATTGATTATTTTTTGTTTGAGATTTTTTCGAAGAAGTAACTTGAAGTGGGCTTTCAATAGTTTGATCTTCAATACCGCCACTTTCAGCTTGAGAACTAGAAGAGAGGATTATCTGAAATTAGAAAATATTCTAAGTTAGATAAGCAGAAGAAAGAAGATAACCATGCAAAGATTTTTTTCTTTCCAAAAAGAGAGTTGAAAGGTTTACTTGCTCAACAATCCCACTTGGGATTTGTTCCTTATATGCCTTAGTCTTAAACCTTTGGCCAACTCTCTGACATTTTGTATAAAGAAAATAATTTTCAAAATCAAAAGAAAAAGAAGAAAAAGTTTTTAAAATTAGATTCGAAAGATAAAAAGAATGAAGAGCTTACTGCTCCAATGGTTTTTCCTGGTGGAATCACTGTTAAGACTTTTGATTTTGGGGTTTTCTTCTTTTCTTTCTTCGAAGCCTCCTCTCTCAAAGGAGTAATTTGTTTTTCTGGGGTACTTTCCTGTTAAAAGAAAAATAATTATCAGTTTTTCATGAGGAGAATAAGAATTTGAAATGGATAAAGTAAATTCGAAAGATTACCTCTGAGAGAGATTCTTCTTCAGAAGTTTCAACTTTTCTCTTCTTCTTCTTTTCACCTTGTGCTACCGGTTTCTTCGAAGTAAGTTTTGGAGTATCTGCTTTTTCTTTCTTTCCTACTGAAGCAGATTGACTCTTCTCAGAAGGCTCGTCATTCTTTTCGGCCTTACCAGAAGTAGTCTTTTTTCTAGACTTCAAAGCAGTAGCTTAGCATAAAATAAAAAGAAAAGAATGATCTGTAATGTGAAATCTTGAGATGAGATAAATTTAGATTTTGAGAAAAAGAACTTACGGGAGGTTTTTGAGAAGAAGATGGAGTTTTCCTTTTCTTGGATTTTTTCTCGAGGACTTCTTCCTCATCACTTTCCCAGTCTTCCTCAGTTTCTTTTGAGAGTTTACACTCTTGAGCTTGAATAAAAAAGGAAGAAAGTTAGAAATATAAAATGGAAATAAGAGAGAAAATCAATGAATAAGTCATAGTTACCTTGAGCTATAAAATCCTTAGAAAGTATTCTCACATGTTCTATACTCACATGGGGTATAAAAGGATAATTGTCCAAAGTATACTTAGTTAAAGTAACTCTTTTTGAAAGAGGTTTTAGGCTATTAAAAAGAAAATCAAGACTCGCAGGCTTAGTCCATTCTGGACCATATAAACTCTTTGCTAAACCAAATTTTGCTGTTGGTAAAGAGGGAAACTTTGGACAATATTTTTCGAAATCAGTGAGACCTTTAGGATTTGCAATTTTAAAAATCTGTTTGTTCGAAGAAATCTTTTCTTTTAAAGAAGAGGCTGCTTCAGAAATAGTTCTATTTATTTTATTGGGAACATAGAATACATGAAAATATTTCTCGAAAGCTTCAATTTCTTTGATGTGCGTACCTTTTGTCTTCTTGATGAGTTTCTGCGCAGGATCTTTGGTTAGTCTTGAAAAACAAGTAACTGCATCTACTTGAATACTAGAGAAGTATCGGGACCACCATTCTTTAAAACCAAGAGTGCAGTAATAAGAAAGTTCGAATGAGACTGGCACAAGGGAAAGAGGCTTCTTAACCTTTTTGAGTTGCAACTTCTCGAAACCCTCTTCACCATCCACTAAATCTTCAATTAAAATTTGGTCTTTGGTGGTGTAGAAGGGTGTAGGATGAAATTGGCTCAACCCAAATTGATGAGCCACCAGTTGTGGTTGGTAATGAAAGTCTTTAAAATCTTTTGGTTGGAAGCCACAATATAAAAGATCTGGAGACAAAAATTGTTTCCAAAGTTCTAAACTCTCTGTTTCTTCTTCTGGATTTTCACATGGGAACTTTCGAGTAAACCAACTTGGTCCTCGAGTTCGAGATGCAAAAGGTGCAAGGTTTGGAGAGTGTTGTTTGATTTCGAGGAAGGAAGAAATATAGGATTTGAAGTTTTCAACACGTTCTTTTTTCGAAGAAGGAGTAAAATAAGACAACCTAAATCCTTCAATGGAGGAAGAAAGATCAGATTGAGGAGACTCAGAACTCTCAAGTTTATTTTGAAAAATGGCATTCAGCCAAAGTTGGAGAAACCAATAAGGGCCACAAAGGTTTCGAACTGGACTTTTTAGTTTAAGTGCATGTATAGCTTCAGAAAGCATACAATACACATGAGCCAAAAGACATCTATTAAGGTAAATTCGAATACCTTTAGCCAACATCTGAGCCATATGAAGATAAGACTTTGGAATTTGGTTCGACCTTGAACAAAAAACAAAGGCAGATAACCAATATAAAAGAAAAGCAACATGTTCTTCCTCATGAACTTTACCAGATTTTGCATTATATTGGATAAAATTCGAGTAAGTTAATTTTTCGAAATTTGGACTGACATGAGGTTTAGGAACTTTCATGAATGGAAAAATTATTTGGCCTTCAGGTCGAAGGCCAGTGATTGCAGCAATATTGAAAAGAGTAGGTGTAATCATGCCATAAGGCAGATGAAAAAATTGGTAGATCTTTCCCAGAAAAGCAAAGAGGAAAGAATGAGAGAAGGATCATGACTAAGATCAAACTTACTCAACTGAATAAGATCGAAAATACCAAGTTGCTTCCAAACATTCCCCATGGTATTTTCAACCCTATTCAGCCACATGATATAAGAGTCCTTTCGAGCAGGAGGAGATGCTCGAAAGACATCATTCAGATTTTCAACATGATTGTATCGAATGCAAGATCTAAAAATTCGAATTTTTTCTTCAGGAAAACTTGGAAAAAATTCCTCATACTGACTCAATGAAGAAGAAGGTGTATATGGTCCTAAGAAAGCATAGTTTTTCTTTCTAATGGAATAAGGAATGAGTACCTGGGATTTCCAGATAGCAAGATTTTCTTCAGCGTTTTCAGGATCAGGGACGTAAACTTGATCGTCCCTAGCAAGGAGGTCACCTTTGCAGATTGCAAGAGGAACAATAGTTTGACCTTCAGCAGCCATTAATGAAATTTTTCTTTTCTTAAAGTTCTTGAGAGAAAGAAAAGAATCACAATGTAACAGTGTGAAAGAAGCTAAAAATGCGTTAAAAAGATAAAGTTAGAAACTTTAAGACATTTAAACGGTGAAATTCAAGCTTAAACTTAAGAAAAATGGATTAAAGTGAGTAAAGATCTTACCTTGGAGAAGAAGGAAAAACACCGTGAAGAGAGAGAACAGAGGTTTTTTCTTTTTCAAGGTTGAAGATGATGAAAAGTGAAGATGAAGTGTTTCACTTGGTATTTATATGAGAGAGAAAAGATATGATTGCAAAAGGTAATCATGATTACACAGTTTTGGGACGTGAGCCAGTAACCCCAAAAAAGTGGAAAGTCAGTTAACTTTGAAAAGCAACTGCAAGTTTAATTTAATTGGAAAATAAAAAGTTTATCTGAAACTGATATTTAAATTTCCATTTAAATTTTAAATAACTGTTATGAGGAATACCAAGGTTTGTTCCAAAAATATCTCTTTCTAAAAAAAATTTATTATTTGAAAGAGACTATTTTTGGGGGGCATCTGTTGGGATTTGATTTTCAATTATTTCGAATCCCTCAAATGATGACAAACAATGCCATTTCGAATTTTCAGAAGAAGAACAATATGATCTTATTTCGAATTCTGATTGAAAATCTTATTAACTTAGAAAATACTGGAAGCAGAGTTAATATAGAAACTTTGGAAATTCGGAAGAAAAGATATATTGTGAATTCGAAAATGTAAAGAGATGTAGATGAAAGGTATTCCAAATCAGGTAAAGGACAATTCTTTTATTCAAGTCCAAAATTCGAATTACATGTTGTTCGAATACATTGGGAATACACTTAGATAGGAAACTGTCCTAAACACCTAAAATATTAGAAAAGAAACTATCCTAAGGTATACTAAATACTTCATTCTAGTCTTCCATGTCTTTTCTTCTTCTTTCATCCAGCACAGGTCTGATAAAACCTAGAAGCTCCTTGAACCTGAGGAGGAAGATCGAAGTCAGCATGGAAAATAAAAAATGAATAATTTTGGCTATTACGTTCAATCCAATATAAAACTTTCAAGGAGAAAGATTAAAAAAAGCCAATAACTTTGGCTATTACGTCAATCTTATCGAAAATGAAGTCATTCCAGATTAGATTGAACGTAACAGCCAAAGAAATTAACTTCTTCATATTCTTTGAAGAAATTCTATAAAAAGATTTCGAAAAGATGAAGAGAAGAGAAAAAGAGAAGAATGAAGAAGTTTGAATGAATGAAGTGTGAAATGAACTCCCATTTATAGGAGTTACAAGAGCCAAGAGCCGTTAATGTGTCACTGTAACGTCCAATAAGAAAAAGCACATGTAAAATGAGAGGACGGTGGCCGGTGGTCTTCACAACCTTTGGAATGACTAATGGAAATATGCCACATAGCATAAAAGAAAGAGAAATTCAAAATTCGAATCAACATCTTTGAATTCGAAAAGCTTGAAAGGTACAGAGTCAAGATAAAGAAGATTTCGAGAAATCAGAAGGCAGAATTCGAGAAAGCAGAAAAGAGATTTCGAGAAATCAGAGAGCAAGATTTCGAGAAATCAGAGAGTAAGATTTCGAGAAAACAGAAGACACTAGAAGAGCAGTTAATGAAAGTTACAAAGACAAAGACAGGTGTCAATCAGTTAGTGGTTTATTTTAAAAATTGTAATCAGTTTTCTGGTGAGCAGAAAACGTGGCAAGCATACATGTTGCCAACACATAGGGCTAGATGACGTGTCACATAGACATTAGTTAGCCGTTAGAATTAGGAATCTATAAATAGGTAAACTCTTGATGTAATAAGGGTTGGAAAAATCACTCACTCAAAATTCTCTCAAACACCTTAACGTCCGAACTCACAGCGAAAAACAGGTTACAAGGAGAAAAACAGTATGTGATGAACCCATCCAAATTTATCTTAATGCAATTGTTCTTACAATTCAATTTTTCTTTTCTTTTGTTTACATTCTGCAATTTACATTCTGCAATTCATTTCTTGTACAATTTCTTACTCAAAACGTTTACTGAAGTTTCTCAAAATCAGTTTCTGAAAACTCATGTTTTAAACTTGATAGAATTCTGAATCAATCAATTTTATGGAAATTAAGTTCTTTGATGAAATTCTGAATCAAATCTTTTTAGAACTTATTGTTTCTGGATTTCTAACGTTTAGAAAATTAATTGGTGAAATTCTGAACCATTTAATCCAAGTTTCCAGAAAATTCATTCTTTTGATCATTTGAACACATAAACCTACTTTTTTAAAAGAGTCCCGTAAGAGGATTTGATTCTAATCCCCAGATTGCTCGTAGAATCAAAGTGATTAAATTCATTCTTTTCGAATTTGAATTTTTCACCACAAACAATAATATTAACATAATATGATATTATATACTATTATATAACATTTTATCTCTTTATTTTATAAAACTTAAATTCTTAAATATTAATGGATACATGTGGTTACCCGCTACCCGCATGGGTATCCGTTAATTTTAACGGGTATGGATGCAGGTAATGTATTACTCGCCCCTGCCCCGTCCTATTGACATACCTATTTGTGAGTTCTAAAATAGCTCGATCTTGAAAGTAGCTTGTTAAAATAATTTTTTTATATTTTAAATTTTTATTATATTTTTATTTATGTTATAAACATTTTTTAATATTAAAATTGTTAAAATGTGTTTTAATTTTAATATTTAATATAAAAAAGATAACTATAATTAGTAAATTACCATTACTACTACGAACATAATTGTAAGATATTTTTTAAGTGTTTGAGCATATTTTAAATTTCATATTGTATTTTTATTTTTTTGAAGTTAAGTTTTACTTTTTTAAAATTATTTTATTATGTTTTAAATTATGTATTATATTATTTTGTTATTTATTTTTTAAAATTATAAGATATGTTCTAAATTATTATTTTTATTATTTTTTGTTATTATAGTGATATTCACATTAATATAATTACTATAATTAATTAATGATTCATAATATTAATCACTTATAATGTTTACCATGTAAAAGATACTTTCTATTTTTAGAAGTTTTGTTGAAAGAAATTTATTATTATGTCATCTCACTAGATTTCATAGGCTACTTTCACTACTTTACTTTTATATATATATAAAGATAAAGATAAAGATTTTATTTTTCTATTTTTTATTTTTTAGTTTTAACTAAAAACAAGCTCAACCTATTCATTTTCATTTTATTTCATATTTTAAAATTTTGTACTGAAAATAGAGAAAATAATACAAAATTGTTTTCACTATTTCATTTATAATCAAGACGGAAAATATTTTAATAATTAAAATAAAAAATAAAATTAAAAAATATTTTATCAAAATAAATAGCCCCTAAATTTATTGCTATCCAACTAATATCCAAATGAACTCTCAATCCGCGGAAATACTGAAACTTATAAATTATATAACTGAAGAGTCATGATACGCTTACATAAAACAGTGACACCACTATTTTTACCACATTGGTCTACAATTGTTGTACCACATTGTTTTATATATACTTATATTTTCTCATAACTGAACTAGGGACACAAAATTTATTGCCCAAACCTATTGTATTACAGACTTACACCATTTAGAAATTTATTTTATACAATTATTTTTTTTAAAAAAAATTATACTATAAGAAGAGAAACAGAAAATGAAAGTGTGAGAGATAAGATGATTGATATAATAATAATAATAATAATAATAATAATAATAATAATAATAATAATAATAATAATAATAATAATAATAATAAATGTGTTAAAAAAATATTGTAGAAATAATATAACTCTTACTAAAGAAAAGAATTGAGGACAGAAAATTAAGAGGTATCTTTTATTATAGGAAGATATGTTTGTAAACTCATGTCACATCATTCAAAAATATAAAATTAATAAGATACTATATTAAATTGGCTTTTTTTTTGTTTTTTTAATGACAATGTCACAGATCTCTCCGAGTATATTGCATTATATCTTGGATGAGCAAGGTAACATTAGAGTATGAAGATCCCCTTTTTCCACAACATTTTTAGCCTTCTCCGCAAGCGCTCTAATCCTTTTGGGAAAGTTTTTTCCCACACCCAAATAAATCCACCCATGCCACACCCACCCTATTTTTTGACCAAAAAAAAATTTTTGACCAAATTTTTTTTGAACAGTGACATGTTTTTGTACCAAAAATCTCTTTTTCTTGAAAAAATATTCTATCTATAATTAACCATATTGACAACATAGATAACCACCAAATTATATAGCATTGACCATAATTACAAGTGAGGCAAAAAGGTGGTTAAGTGTGAGTTAGTAGATAAAAACGGTTAAATATGAGATAATATGTGGGTAAATGAGTTGCTCAAATGGTTAACATTTAATCACTTCGAATAATTATGAGTGAGACAAAAGGTGGTTAACTGTGTGTTAATACGTGGTTAAATAAGTTTCTCAAGTGGTTAATATTGATATAAGTTCAGAAATGACAAATCTATAACTTTGTTTTCAAGTGAAGAGGTGGTTAATACTATATAAGTTGGCGGTTAACTGTGTTATCAATCTGGTGAATAATTTATTTTTAAGTAAACATGTGGTTAACGCTTTATAAGTTGGTGGTTAACTGTGTTATTAATCTGGTTAATGGTTAATATCATATAAGTTGGTGGTTAACCGTGTTATTAATCCGGTGAATAATTTGTTTTTAAATAAACATGTGGTTAATATCATATGAGTTGGTGGTTAACGGTGTTATTAAATTAGTTAATAATTATAACAGACAAAAAGTGGTTAACTGTGAGTTATTACGTGGTTAAATTAGTTGCTGAAGTGGTGAATATTGATATAAGTTCAGATAACTGTTCCAAATGACAAACCTTTAACTTTGTTTTCAAGTGAACATGTGGTTAATACCATATAAGTTGGTGGTTAACTATGTTATTAATCTGGTTAACCGACAATAATTTTTTTAAAAAAAGTAGGTACTGTTCACATTTTAAAAAAAGTACTGTTCAAGCATGTGGTTAATACCATTTAAGTTGGTGGTTAACTAGGTTATTAATCTGGTTAATCACAAATAATTTTTTTTAAGAAAAAAATCAGACTTTTTTGAAAAAAAAAAATGCTGTTCACATATAAAAATATTTTTTTGAAAAAAAATTGAAAAAGAAAGTTACTATTCACATATAAAAAAAAATACTTTTTTTTCAAAAAAGTTACTGTTCACATGTAAAAAAAAATGTGAGGTGTATGTCGGGTGTCTTCCGTGTAAGTGTGGGAAAATCGGGATTGTTAAGTCAAGCTTGTTACTCCCTTTCAATAAACCCGTTACATATAACTTTATTAGCGCAATAGACTTTATTTCATGAGATTTTAAAATATATATGTTATATCTAACATTTATCTTCCTCATTCATTTTAGAATGTGTTTAGTAAAACTAATTGAAATTTGAAAGCTAAAAAATATATCTGAAAGCTGAAAAACTAGTTGATATAATTGAATGTATTTAGTAAAATTAGCTGAAAATGGTAAAATGACACACAAAGACTTCATTAATTATTAAACAATGATGAGTGAGAGTTGTTGAGGAATAAATTTGTAATAATTTTTCAAGTTTTTTTAAGAAAAACTATCTCAAGTAGCTTTTCAAGAAAAACTATCTTATCAAACACAACTGAAATAGTTTCAACTACTAATTTCAGCTTTCAACTCACTGAAATAACTTACCAAACACACTATTAATTTAAAATGATAAAAGATGTTAATTAAGTGTTGACGCGTTATGTTAATTGCAAATTCATATAAAATAAAATTTAGCCGTATTTTTTTTTTCTACAATTGAAGCTGTTTATTTTTTATAATAATTATATTTCGAACTTTATCTAATTTTGCATAACCATTCATCTATCTTGACGGATCTCATTTTCTGCAATTTACCTTCTCATCTCTTTATTGCTCAATATTTCACCTCACATAAACATAACATAAATCTTATAATTATGAGGCAAAATTTTCCATTAAATTTGAGTGGTAATTTTTTTTACCGAGAATCACACTTTATTTCTCCATTTCATTCATCCTACTTGGATGATTTTTTTTATATTTGCAATAATTTTAAAATAATAATTCTCTCTTTTAATTTAAATTTTATATTTTAACATTAATTTTATACTAATTTTTTGTGTTATATTATAAATTTTTTTTTCTATTTTATAATTTTTAATTTTTACTATATTTTTTGTATTCATATATCGAATTCTATATTCTGTCACTGTCTGGGGTTTCTAGATGTAAAATAGTATGCATATGAAGCAAATTCAATAACGTTAAAATCTTTTTTCTTTTTCTAGTCAACAAAAAACAGTGTCTGTACTGTTGTAATTTCTTTGATTTTTCCATATTAATAATTTTATTACACTCTCTTTTACAATACTTTTTTTTGTTTTATCTCTCTTTTTTTTTCATCACATCTTTCACTCTTTCTTTTCATATATTTTATTTTTTTCTTTTTATTTCTTTCTCTTCACTATTAAAAAATTAATATTGTGTATGATAGAGTGAAAGAAATAGAGTGGAGAGAAATAAATAAATAATAAAAATAAAATTAAGGTTGTTTGATATGAAAGAAATAAATATGAAATAAAAAAAGGAGAATGAAAAGAATTTTACTCAATTTTAGAGAGAAATAAAAACATAGAAGACCCACCAATTTTTATTTCTCCCCTCACAATTTCTCTTCTACCAAATAGGAGAAATAATGAGTAAACTGTCACTTTCGTCCCTGACTTTGTACGTGTCTTTCACTTTAGTCCTTGAGATTTTGAAAACCCTCTTGTAGTCCCTGATTTTGACGTCCGTCTTTCACTTAGGTCCCAAACCCAAACGTCCATTAATTCCTTGATGAGTAGGGACCAAAGTGAACGATTTTTTACACTGAGTAGGGACCAAAGTGAACGATTTTTGACAACTTCCCCAAAACAATCCCAGTTTCTTCCCCCTGTGAACTGGTGCTTTGAACTACTGAATTCACATATGGAAGTTATGATATTACCCAGTTTTTTTATCTTGATAACAACCTCTAACTCTCCAGCTCTATATATTGCACTAATGGAAGTAGCCAAACCAATTTGAAATTTCATGCTTTTAGCCAAACCAACTTGCACTGGTTATTGGTGCACTCTGTGTGATGAGAAGAAGTTTTCCATTATTGTATATCAATTTTTAGTCTCTATAGATTCTGACTAATTGTCATGTGTGTTACATTTTGGCATCGCAACTTATAAGCCACTATTGAGATAATGGAACATGTAATTCTGAGTATTAGCCATGTTTTATATTAACATTTTTGCAATATGAATGATCTTGGAAGTATTCCAGTTCAGAATATTATATATCCTCCAATCCAATACCTGTTGCAGTAACCAATATCTATGATTTCACTTATAGCGATGTTTAAATAAAAGTCATTAAATTAGAAAATCTTCTCTCGAATAATCTGGTTAGTAATGTATCTTGTGTAATTGGCATAATAACATTTGATTCTTACATTCTCTGGATTTGCTATCATCAGATCTGAGTATTAGCCATGTTTTATATTAACAGTTTTGCAATATGAATTATCTTGGAAGTAATCCACTTCAGAATATTATATATCCTCCAATCCAATACCTGTTGCAGTAACCAATATCTATGATTTCACTTATAGCGATGCTTAAATAAAAGTCATTAAATTAGAAAATCTTCTCTCGAATAATCTGGTTAGTAATGTATCTTGTGTAATTGGCATAATAGCATTTGATTCTTACAATCTCTGGATTTGCTATCATCAGGTTTTGCCCATCTGTTCATACTGTTAAATCTGTTGCTTCAAAGTTTCTTTTGGAGTGGTTGCTTCAACATGAATATGAACACTGCCAATGGTCTTCTGCAATATCTCTTATGTTAATCTCAAGTTGCCTTCATATAACCGATCACAAACAGAGACATCAAAACATCACATGACTTCTTGAGGTATTCTTGTTTTCTTTCTTTTTGTTGTCTTATTTTTTTTAAAGATCTAGATTCTAGATTATCTTCTTTATATTCTTTGTTTACCTTATAAAAAAACTATTTTGGAAAACAAGTTTGAACAAAAAATTTCAAAGATGAAATAAAGTATAGCATTGTTTATTAATTTCTCATAACATTTTAGATGAAATACAAGTGTTTCTGAAACAGTTTGTAACCCTACCTTCTCCCCTTTCCTTAGCTTTTATAATTCAAGTCAATACTATTTGGAGAAAGAAGTTCAGAGCTCTATGAGGTTATATTAATGTTGTAGCATACTTAGGTTCCTCCTACTTTTGTAGTAGGATTGTTGAAAAGGAAAATGAAGAGGGTCATTATATACAATACGCATATGCACCACACAGAAGCTAAAAACATGAAACTTCAAATTGGTTTGACTACTTCCATTAGTGCAATATACAGAGTTGGAGAGTTAAAGACTGTTATCAAGATAAAAAACTGGGTAATATCATGGCTTCCATATGTGAATTTAGTAGTTCAAAGCACCAGTTCACAGGGGGAAGAAACTAGGATTGTTTTGGGGAAGTTGTCAAAAATCGTTCACTTTAGTCCCTACTCAGTGTCAAAAGTCGTTCACTTTGGTCCCTACTCATCAAGGAATTAAAGGACGTTTGGGTTTGGGACCTAAGTGAAAGACGGGCGTTAAAGTCAGGGACTACGAGAGAGTTTTCAAAATCTCAGGGACTAAAAAGTGAAAGACGCGTACAAAGTCCGGGACGAAAGTGACAGTTTACTCGAGAAATAATATTCTTCCACTATATTTCTCCATTCTCCCATTTATTTTCACTCAACTTACTCTACAACCAACCACTCGACTGATGACGACGATGTGCCAATCACAAAAATCATCAAGGCTGCCTCGGCAAAGGGTAAAGAGAAAATGCATTCTGAAGAACCCTCTTCTGCTCCAACTCACATTGAAGTTAATCTAGCTGCAAATATTTCTAACTCCACTGCAGTTGAGCTTTCTCAAAGCTCGAAGCTTCCAAAGCAAATAGTCAACGACGATTTTCCTAAAGAGAAACTCCAAGAAAAAGAAACTGGCATATGTGTCCAAAGTGAGGTGCCTTCGACTCCCTCTTTTAATGCACATGACTCTGCTGAGGATAAGCTCGATTCTGCACCACGTGATGGTTCTCAGGAACAAGGTTCCAAAGCAAATGAAGACCTTCAAACTGTTCCTGTATCGAGTCCCAAGCAGCCAGAGCATCCGGTTTCGAAAGCAATAGTTATTTCAGAGCCTACCACTACTTTAGCTTTGGATCGAACTGAAAAGCCAACTACTTCTCCTCCTAAAGGTTCTGTCCCAGAGACTGATCTTGAGGCCCTTACTAAGAAACTCGAGGATGATCCTTTCTACATCATCAACAAGTTATTAGCAGGTTCCATTACAGTAGCTTCATCGAGCCGTAGTGCCAAGACTTCAGAATCCAGCACCCATCAGAAAGTTCAAGGATTGGTGAGTAGGCTTCGACATCTAGCTTTCTCTCAAGATCTTATCGAAGTTCTCACTGATGATCTTGACAAAGAAATCAGAGAAGTCTTTGCTGAACTGAGGTCGATGCCTGACAGCATCCCTGTTGAAATTGATGAAGCCATTGGTGCCTTCTATGCCTGGTATGAGTCTTTTATCGAAACCATCAACAAACTCCATGCCAATGAAACCAAGCAAGATGAAATCATTAATCGAGAGGCTGCCCTTAAGGATAAACTCATTGCTCAGAAAACTAAGTTCAAGGCTTCTTCTGTTACCTTAGAGCAAGGCACCACTCAACTTGGGGTACTGGATACAGAGATCGAAGAATTGCAGAAGAAGATGAACCTCAAGGTCAAAGAGAGGGAAACTCTTGCTGAGGCCGTTGATCGAGGTCGAAAACTGCAAGAAGTACTGAAGAAAGAGACTAAGGATGATTCTACTGAACTTGTTAATTGTTTCAGGAGCTTGACAATAGTGCAGAATGATCATGCCACTCTCAAGGCGACCCTGGATAAAGCCAAAGCTGACTATCTTGATTTTAAAACCAAGAATCTGTTTTAAGGCCTAAACCTTTTTTTTTATTTATTGTCTCTTTCAGCTTTTTGCTTTTAATTTGTATTGGCCAAGTTTGGCCTCGAACTCCATTTTATCATATTCTACTATTCAGGACGTATTTTCACTTCATGCATGATGGGTTTATATTTCTTTAAATGTTTGCCATTTATGGCTCGAATCACGCAACCAGAAATTACGTATCGAATAGTATAGGCATTACTTGATAACACCTTTTCCACTTCGAATGGCCCTTCCCAATTTGGGGTCCATTTGCCAAGTTTTGGCAGCTTTTCCCTAGAGGTAATTGAACTTTCCAAACCAAATCACCTTCTAGAAATCTTTATGGCTGACTCTTCGATTATAAAAACGAGCCACTCTCTCTTTTTGTTTGATTATGTTCTCGAGTGCAATCAATCTTTCTTCATCAAGCACGTCTAACTTATCAAACATTAAGTTTAGATAATCCTGAGCAGGCAGTTCATTTTGTCTTTGAATTCGAAGAGATTCAAGGTTGATCTCTAAAGGCAAAACTGCCTCATGTCCATATACTAATTATATGGGGAAGTCATGGTGGCATCTCTTGGAGAGTTTCTATATGCCCATAATATTTGGCTAAGTGTTTCATGCCAATTCCTGGGCTTGTGTCCAATGTGCCTCCTGATCAATCCTATCAAAATCTTGTTAGTGGCCTCGACTTGGCCATTTGCTTGTGCATAATAAGGGGTAGAAGTAAGTAATTTAATCTTCCTAGATTCTGCATATTGAGCCACCTTCTTTCCGGTAAACATAGTTCCCTGATCTGTGGTTATGGTTTCAGGGATGCCAAACCTATGGACTATATGTTCTTCTATAAAATCTATTACTTCCCTCTGGCCTACGTCCTTTAAAGGAACAGCTTCTACCCATTTAGTGAAATAATCTACTCCTACAAGAATAACTTATGCCCCTTCGAAGATGGTGGATGAATAATACCTATTAAGTCAAGGGCCCAACCTCGAAACGGCCATGGCTTGATTATCGAATGGAGCTCTGCTGCAGGAGTGTGATGCATGTTGCCGTGTTTTTGACAATCTTCGCATCCTTTTGCAAAGTCATGGCAATCCTTCAGCATCGAAGGCCAAAAGTAGCAATACCTTAGTAAGGTCCATCTCATTTTCTCTCCTGCTTGGTGTGCTCTACAAATACCTTCATGTACTTCAGCAAGGGCGAGATAAGCCTCTGCTTCCCCTAAGCATCTGAGCAGATGTCCGCCACTTGACTTTTTGTACAACTTTCCTCCTAGAATTGTGTAATTTAGGGCTTTAAGCTTGACTTTCCTTTCGACTGGTGTTGCTGGATCCTTCAAATAATCCACTAATGGTTTCCTCCAATCTGATGAAGTGAGCATATCCAGATTCCCAACCATCCTCTCCAATTTTGACAAAGGAGTGTTGGTTTTAACAAAGTCTTCGAAGAGTTCTGGCTTGACCTTATATCCAGAGGCCACTTGGGCCAGTTCGTTAGCCACTTCATTTTGGATTCTAGGAACATGTTCCAAGATCACCTCTTCGAATTAATTTAAAAGGGTCTTAGCCCTTGCATAGTATTTCGCTAATTTCGAGCTAGAACACTTATAAATCCCCTTCAATTGGTTAATAACCAATTGGGAATCCCCCAAAACGTGGATGTGGGATGCTTCGAGGTTCAATAATAACTCTAACCCTGCAATTAACGCTTCATACTCGACTTCGTTGTTTGAACAGTTGCCTTCGACTTTAAACATTACTTTGGTTATTATCTCTTTGGGAGATATAATCAGCATGCCAATGCCGCTACCATTAATATGTTTAGAACCATCGAAGAATAATTTCCAAGGCTTAATTCCTATAAAGTTTACCTCGTCGATTTCTGCCGTTGGAACTTCGGCTAAAAAATCTGCAAGGGCTTGCCCCTTAACAGCTTTTAAAGGTAAATACTTTAAAGAAAATTCAGTTAATGCTAATGCCCATTTTCCAATTCTGCCATGTAATATTGGCTTAATTTACATGTACTTAATTACATCGAAATGAGAGCTTACAAAAACCTCCGCAGGCTTTAAATAATGTTTAAGTTTTGTACATGAAAAATAAAGGCACAAACATAATTTCTCCACAGGAGAATATCTTTTTTCTGCATCATTAAGGCTTCTACTAAGATAATATATCGCTCTTTCGAAACCACTCTCATCTTCTTGGGCTAACATGCTACCAAGGGTTTCTTCTGATGCAGAAATATACAATCGAAGTGGCTTTCCTTGAACAGGTGGAGACATCACTGGAGGCTTGGTTAAATATTCTTTAATCGAATCAAAAGCCATTTGATGTTCCTCTTTCCATTCGAATTCTTCTCCTTTTTTCAACTTAACCAACAGGGAAAATATTCTAGTTTTGCTTGACAGGTTCGAAATGAACCTTCTTAGGTAATTAATTTTCCCCAACAAGCTCTGAAGTTGTTTTTTGTTTGTTGGAGGCTTCGTGTTGATAATCGCTTGAGCCTTATTTGCGTCCACTTCGATCCCTTGTTGTTGGACTAGGAAACCCAAAAAGTTCCCTGCAGATACCCCAAAGGCGCACTTTAAAGGATTCATCTTTAACCCGTATCGCCTCATCTTCTCGAACGAACATCTTAAATGTTCCAAATACTGTATTTTGGTCTTTGATTTGACCACCACATCATTGATGTAAACCTGCATGAATTTACCAATGAAATCGTGAAATATTAAGTTCATGGCCCTTTGATACGTGGCCCCAACATTCTTTAAACCAAAAGGCATCATTACCCATTCGAAAGTACCTAATGCCCCTGGGCAATGAAATGCAGTTTAGAAAATATCTTCTTCTGCAATAAAAATCTGGTTATAACCAAAATAGCCATCCAGAAGACTCAACATTTCGTTTCCCGCTGCTGAATCAATCAACAAATCAGCAATGGGCATTGGATATTCATCTTTGGGAGTTGCCTCGTTAAGGTTTCTAAAATCAATGCAGACTCTTAACTTGCCATTTTTCTTAACCACTGGCACAATATTTGAGAGCCAATTTACATACGTGGTGGTTCTGATGAACTTAGCCTTAAGAAGTCTTTCAATTTCTTCTTTTATCTTCGAAACCACCTCTGGGGCAAACCTTCGAGGAGGTTGCTTTACTGGTTTCTTCTCAGGCATGGTTGGTAGTCTATGTTCGACCAAAGCACGATCTAATCCAGGCATTTCTTCATACTCCCAAGCAAAACAATCTTTTTATTGCTTGAGGATCTTGACCAAGTGAGGTTTGATTTTTGGATCTATCCTTGTACTGATGAAGGTTTGTCTTCGAGCTTCGACTGTTCCTAGATTTACCTCTTCGAGTTGATCTTGGGCTTCGAATCTAGGAACTTTTCCATAGCCGTATTCGACTCCCACGTCTTCTTCATCATAAATGCAATCTAATCGAACTGGATGTCCTTCTTTAGCTTGCAAACTGCTTATTGTGGTCTTCACTCCCTTCTACTTTTTCTTTTTTTAGTTCCGGAGGGATTACACCTTTGATTCGGCTAAGTAAGACGCTAGTCTGCTTTTGAAGATTTCTAGGCTTTCCATGTATCACCTAGTATTTCTAAGGCCGTGTCAATATCGACCTCTGTTTTCAAAGTGAATCCTTTAATAGGATCTAACCTTACTGAGTAAGGTACTTTAGCAGAATGGATGGCTGCCTTAGAGTCTAACTCATAAGGGCTGATATGAGCCAAATTTTTGTCGAAGTCCATCTCTACTAATCCTTGTTCTACATTATAAACCCCTTGGCCTGCTTCGACCACTATGGGATTTCCTTCTTGATCCCAAAGGAAAAGCTTCTGATGAACAGTAGAAGGCACTGCCCCCATGCCGTGAATCCACTCTCTACCTAACAGCATGTTAAAACTGGCTTTGGTTTGAATTACCACAAAGATAGTAGTTCTCACCTGCTTTTCCACTACTAAATCCAGTGCTGTTATTCCTTCTGAGCTAGACGCTTTACCTGCAAAGTCAGTTATCATAATATTATGAGGTAAAAGGTCCTTGCTAGTTTTACCCAATTTGTCGAAGGTGGATCTGGGTAAGAGATTGATTGCAGCTCCTCCATCAATTATCACTCTATTAATGGGTTCCCCTTCGACTAAGGCCTTGATATACAAAGGCTTCATGTGAGCCATGTCTCCAGAGGTAGGTTTCGTTATGCTAACCACTTCTTTCTTGGTCTCTTCTGCCTGGTTCAACATCACTGGGACTTGGAGAGTTTCATCTTCAAAATCCTCATCGTTCCCCAATCTTGCACCTGCTGAGAAAATTCAGCTGGTAAGATCGAAACTATCCCACATATTTCCTGAATCGAATCAGGGAATCCTGATTCAAACTCTTCAGTAAGCATATCATCTTCTTCCATCTCCTTTACCTTTGCTGCATTGATTTGCTCACGCAAATCGTGTTGAGCTCTTGAAGACGAAGCCTCATATCTTCTCTTGACTCTCTGTGGGGTTTTAGCACATTCCGCTTCAATCTGTTCCATCTTGGCCCTATACAACCTTTGGGCCCTGCGTCATTGAGTTCTAGTCATCGAACCCTTCGCTCTGGAATATTGGCTGAAGTGATACCAACTTTCCTTTGGTGGTCGAACCTCTTGGAAGGCAAGACCATGATTTCTTTCCCTTTCGAAGTTTGGGAATTTGCAGCTTGATGTGACACTGGTTGCCACTTCACTTGACCCTTAGGTTTGGGTGGCACTTGCCTCACCCATTGATTCGAGAGCACTTTCTGTGGAGGGATGAAGGTGCTTTCTTGGATAGGCATGCCCCTGCCCATTCCTTTCATGGCTCTGAACATCTTCTGACCTTCTTCGTATTTCTGAGGCCCCAACCTTTGCTTTAATTGACGCTTTTTGTTTTAAGCCTCTTCAAATGTCTTGGCAGAATCTGCATCAAAGACCGCACTACACCTGGGCAAAGCATCACATGTCTGTCTTCGTTCTGCTTTCTGCTCAGATATTCCATGATGGTCTCATCAGCTGAAGGATAGATATCCTTCACCTCCTTTTCAAAGTCATCAATGGCCATATCAGTGGCCCTTGCATTTACTGGTTCGACCTCCACCATGTTGATTTCCAGGGGTTCAACATAATGGACCTTGTTGTCGAATGGGTCTGTGTCCACTTTCATCGTTCCTTTCATCTTTTCTTCGAACTTCAAACGTCCTTCACCAATTGCTTTCTGAATTAAATCCCTGAAACGAACACAATTATTGGTTAGATGACCATAAACATTATGATATTTGCAATATTTTCTTCCCTTTCTCTGTTCGAGCGTAGGGATTTTATGATCATCACTCAAGATAATCTGTTTATCTTTCAGCAGGATATCAAAAATTTGGTCAGCTTTAGTCACATCGAAACCATAAGCTGGTTTCTTATACTTATCATTCGAAGAAGACCCAGACCCTTCTTTGGCAGGTCTAAGTGAAGGGCATACATAAGAAGGCCCAGGCTTTAACTCAGCCACATTGATTTCACTTTCTTCGAAATCACTATTCGAATCACTCTCATTTTTATATGCCTCTACGTAGGCGATTTTATCTTTTCTCCCTGTCTTCTCAACTTTCTTGTACTTGGCTTTCTCAGCTTTTATCTGTTCTATTTTTCTTACTCTATCAGCCAACTGAGCCATGTCTCGAACAGGGAGATTAATGAGTTTCTTTCTAATGAAGAACTCTAGGCCTCCTGTGGCTATCTGAACTAATTCATGTTCAGGGACAGGGGTAAAACATCTAGCCTTAGACTGCCTAAACCTGTTCAAGTAGTCTTCGATGGTCTCATTGGGTGATCTTTTAATACCCATTAAGTCCATTAGGCTAACCTTACTCTCACCTCTAAAGAACTGTTCATGGAAAGTCCTTTCTAACTGGATCCAGTTTTGGATCGAGTTTGGTGTGAGAGTTGTGAACCAAGTAAATGCATTCTTGGTTAAAGAACTGGGAAAATATTTCATTTTCAGCAGTTCATCATTGGCTAAATCCCCACATTCTATCTGGTATCTAGCCACATGCTCTACAGTTGATTCTCCTATATCCCTAGAGAATTTAGAAAATTTTGGGACCTTGATCCCTCTAGGCAGTTCTTCCCTTAACACATCTTGAGGAAAGGCTGAGACAAAGTAGGGTTGGTTTGCATATCCTACGTTAAAACCATGCCTGTTCAAGATTTGTTCAACCACATTAGCAACATTGTGTTGCCCCCAAGGTTCATCTGTCTAACTCTTTCGACCACCAAATCAGGGTCTTGATTTCGAGCCACTATCACTGGACGTGCTCGACCAGGTTCATTCAAGTCTGCTTCGACTTGAGGCTCTCTTCGATTAGTGTTTGTGGTGAAAAATTCAAATTCGAAAAGAATGAATTTTAACACTTTGATTCTACGAGCAATCTGGGGATTAGAATCAAATTCTTTTACGGGACTCTGTTAAAAAAGTAGGTTTATGTGTTCAAATGATCAAAAGAATGAATTTTATGGAAACTTAGATTAAATGGTTCAGAATTTCACCAATTAATTTTCTAAACGTTAGAAATCCAGAAACAATAAGTTCTAAAAAGATTTGATTCAGAATTTCATCAAAGAACTTAATTTCCATAAAATTGCTTGATTCAGAATTCTATCAAGTTTAAAACATGAGTTTTCAGAAACTGATATTGAGAAACTTCAGTAAAAGTTTTGAGTAAGAAATTGTACAAGAAATGAATTGCAAATGTAAATTGCAGAATGTAAAGAAAAGAAAAGAAAAATTGAATTGTAAGAACAATTGCATTAAGATAAATTTGGATGGGTTCATCACGTACTGTTCTTCTCCTTGTAACCTGTTGTCGCTGTGAGTTTGGACGTTAAGGTGTTTCAGAGAATTTGAGTGAGTGATTTGCCAACCCTTATTACATTGTGGGTTCTAGTATTTATAGATTCCAATCCTAACGGCTAACTAATGCATGCTTGACACATCAGCAACCCTATGTGTTGGCAGCGTAGATGCTTGCCACGTTTCTGCTATCCAGAAAACTAATTACAATTTTGAAAATCAACCACTAACTAGGTGACACTTGTCTTGATCTTCATAACTTCCAATAACTGTTTTCTTGATATCTTCTATCTTTTCGAAAAATGAGTCTTTTGTCTTTTCGAAAATGAGTCTTCTGTTTTCTTCATAATTCTTCTAAGTCTTCAAATATGTGTCTTCGACTTTCTGCTTTCTGACTGTTTCGAATTCCTTTATCTTGACTCTGTACCTTTCAAGCTTTTCGAATTCAAAGATGTTGATTCGAATTTTGACTTTCTCTTTCTTTAATGCTATGTGGCATATTTCT